>PISX010003408.1:0-138103 GCA_004024625.1 Mellivora capensis | reverse complement strand
TTTTAGGATTATTTGTTCCATTTCTTTGAAAAAAATGGGTGGGATTTTGATAGGGATTGTATTAAATGTGTAGATTGCTTTAGGTAGCATAGACATTTTCACAATATTTGTTCTTCCAATCCAGGAGCATGGAACATTTTTCCATTTCTTTGTGTCTTCCTCAATTTCTTTCATGAGTACTTTATAGTTTTCTGAGTATCGATTTTTAGCCTCTTTGGTTAGGTTTGTTCCTAGGTATCTTATAGTTTTGGGTGCAATTGTAATTGGTATTGACTCCTTAATTTCTCTTTCTTCTGTCTTCTTGTTGGTGTAGAGAAATGCAACTGATTTCTGTGCATTGATTTTATATCCTGACACTTTACTGAATTCCTGTACAAGTTCTAGCAGTTTTGGAGTGGAGTCTTTTGGGTTTTCCACATATAGTATCATATCATCTGCAAAGAGTGATAGTTTGACTTCTTTGCTGATTTGGATGCCTTTAATTTCTTTTTGTTGTCTGATTGCTGAGGCTAGGACTTCTACTACTATGTTGAATAGCAGTGGTGATAATGGACATCCCTGCCGTGTTCCTGACCTTAGCGGAAAAGCTTTCAGTTTTTCTCCATTGAGAATGATATTTACAGTGGGTTTTTCATAGATGGCTTTAATAATATTGAGGTATGTGCCCTCTATCCCTACGCTTTGAAGAGTTTTGGTCAGGAAGGGATGCTGTACTTTGTCAAAAGCTTTTTCAGCATCTATTGAGAGTATCATATGGTTCTTGTTCTTTCTTTTATTAATGTGTTGTATCACATTGATTGATTTGCGGATGTTGAATGAACCTTGCAGCCCTGGAATAAATCCCACTTGGTCCTCGTGAATAATCCTTTTAATGTACTGTTGAATCCTATTGGCTTGTATTTTGGTGAGAATTTTCGCATCTGGGTTCATCAAGGATATTGGTCTGTAATTCTCTTTTTTGATGGGATCCTTGTCTGGTTTTTGGATCAAGGTGATGCTGGCCTCATAAAATGAGTTTGGAAGTTTGCCTTCCATTTCTATTTTTTGGAACAGTTTCATGAGAATAGGAATTAATTCTTCTTTAAACGTTTGGTAGAATTCCCCTGGGAAGCCATCTGGCCTGGGCTTTTGTTTGTCTGGAGATTTTTGATGACTGTTTCAATCTCCTTACTGGTTATGGGTCTGTTCAGGTTTTCTATTTCTTCCTGGTTCAGTTGTGGTAGTTTATATGTCTCTAGGAATTCATCCATTTCTTCCAGATTGTCAAGTTTGTTGGCGTAGAGTTGCTCATAGTATGTTCTTATAATTGTTTGTATTTCTTTGGTGTTGGTTGTGATTTCTCCTCTTTCATTCATGATTTTGTTTATTTGGGTCCTTTCTCTTTTCTTTTTGATAAGTCTAGCCAGGGGTTTATCAATCCTATTAATTTTTTCAAAGAACCAGCTCCTAGTTTCATTGATTTGTTCTATTGTTTTTTTGGTTTCTTTTTCATTGATTTCTGCTCTGATCTTTATGATTTCTCTTCTCCTGCTGGGTTTAGGCTTTCTTTCTTGTTCTTTCTCCAGCTCCTTTAGGTGTAGGGTTAAGCTGTGTATTTGAGACCTTTCTTGTTTCTTGAGAAAGGCTTGTACCTCTATATATTTTCCTTTCAGGACTGCCTTTGCTGTGTCCCACAGATTTTGAACCATTGTGTTTTCATTATCATTTGTTTCCATGAATTTTTTCAATTCTTTAATTTCCTGGTTGACCCATTCATTCTTTAGAAGGATGCTGTTTAGTCTCCATGTATTTGGGTTCTTTCCAAATGTCCTCTTGTGATTGAGTTCTAGCTTCAGAGCATTGTGGTCTGAAAATATGGAGGGATTGATCCCAATCTTTTGATAGCAGTTGAGACTTGATTTATGACCCAGGATGTGATCTATTCTGGAGAATGTTCCATGTGCACTAGAGAAGAATGTGTATTCTGTTGCTTTGGGATGAAATTTTCTGAATATATCTGTGATGTCCATCTGGTCCAGTGTGTCATTTAAGGCCTTTATTTCCTTGTTGATCTTTTGCTTGGATGATCTGTCCATTTCAGTAAGGGGAGTGTTAAAGTCCCCTACTATTATTGTATTATTGTTGATGTGTTTCTTTGATTTTGTAATTAATTGGTTTATATAGTTGGCTGCTCCCACATTAGGGGCATAGATATTTAAATTTGTTAGATCTTCTTTTTGGACAGACCCTTTGATATAGTGTCCTTCCTCATCTCTTATTATAGTCTTTGGCTTAAAATTTAATTGATCTGATATAAGGATTGCCACCCCAGCTTTCTTCTGATGTCCATTAGCATGGTAAATTGTTTTCCACCCCCTCACTTTAAATCTGGAGGTGTCTTCGGGTCTAAAATGAGTTTCTTGTAGGGAACATATTGATGGGTTTTGTTTTTTTATCCATTCTGATACCCTGTGTCTTTTGATTGGGGCATTTAGACCATTAACATTCAGGGTAACTATTGAGAGATATGAATTTAGTGCCATTGTATTGCCTGTAACGTGACTGTTACTATATATTGTCTCTGTTCCTTTCTGATCTACTATTTTTAGGCTCTTTCTTTGCTTAGAGGACCTCTTTCAATATTTTCTGTAGAGCTGGTTTGGTGTTTGCAAATTCTTTCAGTTTTTGTTCATCCTGGAAGCTTTTAATCTCTCCTTCTATTTTCAATGATAGCCTAGCTGGATATAGTATTCTTGGCTGCATGTTTTTTTCATTCAGTGCTCTGAATATATCATGCCCGTTCTTTCTGGCCTGCCAGGTCTCTGTGGATAAGTCTGCTGCCAATCTAATATTTTTACCATTGTACATTACAGACTTCTTTTCCCGGGCTGCTTTCAGGATTTTCTCTTCGTCGCTAAGACTTGAAAATTTTACTATTAGGTGACAGGGTGTGGACCTATTCTTGTTGATTTTGAGGGGGGTTCTCTGCACCTCCTGGATTTTGATGCTTGTTCCCTTTGCCATATTAGGGAAATTATCTAAAATAATTCTCTCCAATATACCTTCTGCTCCCCTCCCTCTTTCTTCTCCTTCTGGAATCCCAATTATTCTAATGTTGTTTCGTCTTATGGTGTCACTTATCTCTCGAATTCTCCCCTCGTGGTCCAGTAGCTGTTTGTCCCTGTTTTGCTCAGCTTCTTTATTCTCTGTCATTTGGTATTCTATATCACTAATTCTTTCTTCTGCCTCATTTATCCTAGCAGTAAGAGCCTCCATTTTTTATTGCACCTCACTAATAGCTTTTTTTATTTCAACTTGGTTAGATTTTAGTTCTTTTTTTTCTCCAAAAAGGGCTTTTATATCTCCAGAGAGGGTTTCTCTAATATCTTCCATGCCTTTTTCGAGCCCAGCTAGAACCTTGAGTATCGTCATTCTGAACTCTAGATCTGACATATTACCAATATCTGTATTGGTTAGGTCCCTAGCCTTCAGTACACCTCTTATTCTTTTTTTTGTGGTGAGTTTTTCCGCCTTGTCATTTTTTCCAGATAAGAGTATATGAAGGAGCAAATAAAATACTAACAGGGTGGCAAAGACCCCAGGAAAATGCATTTTAACCAAATCAGAAGATTCCCCAAATCATGGGGGTGGGGGGAGAAAGGGGATAAAAAGAAGTTCCAAAAAAAAAAAAATTAAAAGAAAAAAGAAAACAAATAAAAAATATAAAAAAGAAAAAAAAATATATATATATTAGACTGGTGACTAGAACAGGGTCACCCACTTAATTGTGGGGTATTTTAGTCTCTTAGAAGAAAGTACCTCACAAAATTTTAAAGAATGAAAAATGTATATAAGGGTAAACACAGTGAAGGGATGAAATATATGCTTATAAAGATGAAAAACAAATTTTTTTTTAATTTCTGAAAAAAAGGAGTTGATTACGTTCATTGGGAGAATAAAGAAAAAGAAAGTGGAGAGAATTTGCTCAGGCTGGAGACTAGAACAAGCCTGTAGCTAGATTTAGGGTGTCTTTTGATCCACTAGAGGAAGTTGTACCCCAAATTTTTTAGAAGAAAAAACCCTTATGTGAGTACAAAAATTAGAGTTAAATATAATGAAGGATAAAATATGACTATAATAATGAAGGTTCAAAAAAGTTTATTATTTTTTTGGAAAGGTATTGTTAAGGTAAACTAGTTAAAAAATGTTAAAAAAAGAAAAGGGTAAAAGTTAAAAAAAATTAGCAGAAAAATAGAAAAAGAAAAAAAATTAAAGAAAAAATTAATTTAACTGCAAGACTAAAGAATCATGGGGAGAAAGTCATGAATTCCGTGCTTTGCTTCTGCCCCTCTGGAGTTCCGCTGCTCTCCTTGTTAAGTGAACTTGGTCTTGGCTGGATTTCTTGTTGATCTTCTGGGGGAGGGGCCTGTTGTAGTGATTCTCAAGTGTCTTTGCCCAAGGCAGAGTTGCACCACCCTTATCAGGGGCCCGCTAAGTAATCTGCTCGGTTTCGCTTTCGGGAGCTTTTGTTCCCTGAACGCTTTCCGTGGAGTTCTGGAGGATGGGAATGAAAATGGCGACCTCCCAATCTCCAGCCAGGAGGAGCCGAGAGTTCGGGGCCCCACTCCTCGGTGCACCATCACAGAAAAGCCCCAGCCACTCCCGTCTCCCTCACCTCTGGCCGCGCTCTGAGCTCACCCAGCCTGCGACCGGTTCAAGGTAACCCCAAGCTGAGAGCTCACTCCTCGGCTCTGTCTCTGTAGCCGGCTTCCCTGCTCTGATACCTGCTAGCTCTGTGACACTCAGACACCCCCGATCCTTCTGTGACCCTGCGGGACCTGGGGCCACACTGACCCCACGTGGGCTTCACCCCGGTTTAGCCTCTGGGGCAATGTCCCTCAGTGGAGCAGACTTTTAAAAGTCCCGATTTAGTGCTCTGTTGCTCCACCGCTTGCCAGGAGCTGGCCCCTCCCCTGCAGTCTATCCTCCCATCGCTTTCGATTCATTTCTCCACCAGTCCTACCTTCCAGAAAGTGGTCGATTTTCTGTTTCCAGAATTGCTGTTCTTCCTCTCTTTGATCTCCCGTTGGATTTGTAGGTGTTTGCAATGGTTTGATAAGTTATCTAGCTGCTGCTACCTGATGTAGTCTCAGCCTGTTACTTCTCCGCCATCTTGACTCCTCCCCAAGTTAAGTGTACTCTTGATCATCTTTATTCTACCCCTCACCCTGCCTACCTGCCCTTTGGCATCCACTGGGCTCTTCTCTGTATTTGAGTCCATTTTGTTGTTGTTTTTGTTTGACTCTTTATTCTTCATTATTTCTGAAATTTCACACATGAATGAAATCATGATATTGGACTTTCTCTGACTGATCTATTTCACTTAGCATTATAACCTCCAGGTCCATATATGTTGCTGCAGATGGCTAGATATCATTCTTTTTTTTTTTGTGGCTAATATTTGTGTGTGTGTGTGTGTGAGCCCGATGTGGGACTCGATCCCGGGTCTCTGGGATCATGACCTGAGCCGAAGGCAGTCGTCCAACCAACTGAGCCACCCAGGTGTCCTTGTTTTATCCTTATTGATGTGATGTGTCACACTGACTTGCAAATACTGAACCACTCTTGTAACCAGGAATAAATCCCATTAGATCATGGTGAATTATTTTTTTAAATGTATTGTTGGTTTTGGTTCGCTAGCATTTTATTGAGTTTTTTTGCATCTATGCTTATCAGAGCTATTGGCTTGTAGTTCTCTCTTTTGATGGAGTATTTACATGGTTTTGGTATCAAGGCTGGCCTCATAGAACAAATTTGGAAGTTTTCCTTCCTTTCATATTTTTTGGAATAGTTTGAGAAAAATAGTATTCATATTTTCTTTAAATGTTTAGTGAACCTGTCTGGTTCTGGACTTCTGTTTATTGGGAGTTTTTGGATTACTGATTGAATTTTGTTGTTGGTAATCTGTTCAAATTTTCTATTTCTTTTTGTTTCAGTTTTGGGAGGTTATGTTCCTAGGAATTTATCCATTTCTTTTAGGTTGTCAATTTCTTGGCATATAGCTTTTCCTAATATTCTATAACAGTTGTTTGTATTTCTGTGATATTGGTAGTTGTTTCTCCTCTAATTTGTGATTTTGAGTCTTTTTTTCCCCTTGAGTCTAACTACAGACTTATCAATTTTACTGATTTTTTTTCCCCAGAAAAACAATGCTTGGTTTCATTAATCTGTTATGTTTTTAGTTTCTATGTAATTTATTCCTTCTCTAATTTTTATTACTTCTTTCTTTCTGCTGGTTTTAGGTTGTTTGTTGTTGTTGTTTGTTTGTTTTCCCTCAAGTTCTTGTAGGTGTAATGTTAGGTTGAGATTTTCTTATTTTTTGAGTTATGCCTGTATTACTATAAACTTCCCACTTAAGATCTTTTTATTAGGTCTCTCCATTTATTCAGATTTTTTAGTTTGGTTAGTGTTGTATGGTTTTTAGCATTCAAATTTTGTACATGTGATTATTAAATTCATACTTAAGACTCATTTGTCTGAGCATTTGTAAATGGTTTTGTATTTGTAATTTTGGCATCCGCATGTTCAGATAGTAGAGATACATTCAATTGATCTTCGTATATTTATTTTGTATTTTGTGACCTTGCCAAACTCACTTATTCTAATGATTTTTTTGAGGGTCTTCCTTGGGATTTTCTATGTAGACAATCATATCACCTGAAAATTTGGACAGTTTTGCTTCCAATTTATATACCATTTTTTTTCTTCTCTCATTAAACAAGGCTAGAATGTCCAGCACTATTCTGAATAAGAGTGATGAGAGTAGATGTACCTGATAGTAGGGGATAATCATTTAATATTTTATAAGTATAATGGTACCTGTAGGATATTTATAGTTATTCTTTATAATTTCAAGTAAGTCTGCCTTTATTCCTGTCATGTTGAGATTTTTTTTTTAATCATGAATAGGTATTGGTTTTGTCAAATACTTTGACTGCATCCAATGATGTGATCATATGATTCCTTCAACAGCCTGTTAATATGGAGGATTACATTGATTTTTATAAACCAAACTTCCTTCACTGGAATAAACTCAACTTGTTCATGGTGTGTGTGTGTGTGTGTGTGTGATATCTATATCTGTATCTATATCTATGTCTATATATATGTATATACTTGTTAATAATTCATCATTTCTGCATCTACAGTAATGATGAATCATAGACTGTGGGATGTGTGTGTTTATTAGTTTTGTCTGATTTTGATGTCAGGATCCTATCATCTCCATAACATGAATTGTTACATGTTCATTTCTTACATGTTTTCTCAATGATATTCTATAGAATTAGTGGTAGTTTTTAAAAAATTTGGTAAATTTCTATAGTAGAGCCATTTATGCCTAGTGATTCTTTTCTGGGAGTTTTTGCAATAACTTGTCAAATTTGTGGGTGTACTATCATTCCTAGTATTCCCTCATTATCCTTTTGATGTTTTTAGAGTTTGCAGTAGTCTTTTTTTTTCTAATTACAAGTGTTAATAATTTGTCTCTTTCTCTGTTAATTATGCTAGAAGTTTGACAACTGATTTTTAAGGATTGCCTGGGTGGCTCAGTTGGTTAAGCATCTGTCTTTGACTCAGGTCATGATCCCAGGGTCATTGGACTGAGCCCCACATTGGCCTCTGTGTCCAACTTGGAACCTACTTCTTTCTCTCCTTCTGCCTGCTGCTCCCCCTGCTTGTAGTCTCTCTCTCTCTCTGTCAAATATTAAATATTAAATTAAAGATTAAATTAAAGATTAAATAAAATCTTTAAAAATTGATTTAAAAATAACTTTGTTTCACTAATATATCTATTTTTTCTTAATTTCATTGATTAATTAAGATATGTCTGCAAATATCTACTTTCTTTTATTTATTTTTGGTTATTTTTACTTTTGTTCTTGAGATGGAAGCATAAATTATTCATTAGAGGCATATTTTATGATGTATGATATAGGCTTATAAATTTTTTTTTCAACATTGTTTTAACTGTGCTCCACAAATTTGATAGTTTCATTTTCATTCAGTTCAATGTCTTTTTTTTTTTTAAATTTCACTTGCAATTCTTTCTTAGACACAAGAATTTTTTTTAGAAGTCATATTTAGTTGCCAAATGTTTGGAGACTTTTCTGTTGCCTCTTACATTGGTTTCCAGTTTGATTTCATTTTGTCCAAAGAACACTCTGTATAATTTCAATTCATGTAAATTTAGTGAGATTTGTTTTATAATTCAGCATTTGGTCTGTTTTCATACATGTGGGAACTTGAAGTGAATGTTTATTCTGATTCTGTGTGGAGAGTATTTTGTATCAATTACCATCTGTTGGCTAATGCTGCTGAGTTGCATGTCAGTGTACAGTTGTTCTATTGTTGAGAAAGGAGTACTGAAGTGTCCAGCTCTTGTTTTTCTTTCTAGCTCTAGCAGTTTTTGCTTTATATATTTTTCAACTCTGTTTTATATGTACACAATAAGGGAGGGTATATTTTTTTTGGTAGATTGGCATGGCACTTTTATATCTATATAATGTCACCCTTTGTTTCTGGAAAATTACATATGATAAAGGGCCAATTAAGAACACATAACCATTTTAATGTGTGTTCACATACCATGAGAACTTCAAAATACAAAGGAGAAATAGACAAATCCAGAATTATTGCTGGAGAGTTTAATAAGCCTGTATCTAATCAATAAAAGGAGTAGACAATAAAAGGGAAAAAAGTAAGCATATCAGGACCTAAGAAACACAAACATTGAAATCACAAACATTGAAATCATTGGCGTTTTGAGAATGCTACATGCCATAGCAGCAGAATATGTATTAACTCAGCATCTACTCCAAAAATCTGAGTGTTTTGTGTAGGCAACATACTCCCTCAACAAGTTGATCCCCTTGACAAATACAAAGACAACTTTTGGTTTTCCTTGAAAGTACTAAGCAGTTTACAAGCAACTGAGCAATTGTATAGGGACAACCTTCAAAATGATTAAGAAAACAAGGAATGCAGAATACATAAGGAATAACCAAAGAGGAAGAGAAGAAGGGGTAGAGGAAAAACCAAAGAATGCTTTCCATGTCTCCTGTCCACCTAAACAGCATACTAGTAGTTTCATGAATATGACTTGTACAGTTGACCCTTGAACACACAGGCTTGAATTGCACAGACCTACCTAAACACAGATTTTTGTTTGATAAATACAGTATAGTACTGTAAACATATTTTCCCTATAATTCTACAATATTTTCTTAAGCTTTATATATGTTGTATGCTACATTCTTACAATAAATACAAAATATGTTACTTGACTATTTGTTATTAGTGAGTCTTTGGTCAACATTAGGTTCTTGGAGAGTCAAAAGTTATAAGTGGACTTTTTAACTGTGGCATAGCTAGTACGCCTAGCTCCCATGTTGTTTGAATCAACTGTATTTCTATTTACCATTCCATCTTGTCCATATCTAATATATTCAAGTTGTAGCTGAAATTTTTCTTTTTTGAAAAAGATATCCTTAAACAAAAATATAGAAGAATCTTCAATCTCTGAAATGTTGCAGTTTATCTTGCCAATATTATTTACTAGTACTTTTTGCTTACTAATCTATCAGTTATAACCACAACATCAATAATAACTGAAAATAACCTTATGTTAGGGAATGAGAATAAGTTTGGGATTTTATATAGGCATTTAGAAAACTATGTTACTATTATTATCCTTCTATGCTGTTTTTAGTTTTTATAATAATTTTATTTAATTTGTAGATTTGTTCTGTAGTTATTACAGTATTTTTTTAGAACAACAATATAAAAAATTTGTAGAGAAAAAAATTATTAACAATGCATTTTAACATAGTAGTCTGTCAAAATTACAGATAGAAAATAGGATTTGGAAACTTTGCTAATAATGGCCATAAAACTATTATTTCCTTTTAAAATTAACATATGTTATGCATTATTATATATCTTTCTCATGCATTTAAGCTTAATGAAACCTCTTTAATAAAATGAGGTAAAATAGATTTTTTTCCTCTTCTCCCTAACCTATTATTTTAGTTATATCTCAAAGGTTTAAGAATACAATAAAAATAATCTCTTACATATCCCCATGATTTGTGATTTATATTGCAGTTTCATGTCTGGTTATCTTCATTTCCAATTAAATATTATCAAGAAAATCCATCCTAAGTAAATTAAACCTGGAAAAAAATGAAAATATTTTTTATAATAATTGATTTTATTATATACTTGTGATAACATAAGGGGTAAATATGAAATACCTAATTAATGGAATTATTTGCAAGATTTTATGCTCAGTTGAAAGTAAATAGAAACTAAGAAATATCTACAAGCTTAATAGAAAATTCAGAATTTTATGGTAAAAAATCTAATATTTAACTGGAAAACTAATATAAGAAGTTCAACACACAGCTATCTTTTAAACTTTCTTATAAGCACAGAAAATAGGAAGGTGGGCTTCTTTTAGGTTATGCATTTTAAGAATTCTTACAAGAGAAGGCAGAGAACATCTGACTCAGAAACAAATAATAAAAAATAAGTCATAAATATGTACAAAAAAAAGGATTCAAAGATAAACAGCAGTTTTCAAATATATACATGAAAATATTGTTAAAGTATCTAATTACTAGCAAACAGCATCATGAATAAGAGGTAACAAAATATAATAAACTGAGGGTGGAATATTGAAAAAAAACAAGATTTATGAAAATAATTAAAAGCTCTTAAAATAAGTAGAATTTATTCCCTGGACATTATGGTATTCATAAACATAGCTTGATATGAAGAAGACTATTCTAGTAAATTAAGCTGATTTAAAACCTTAAATGGGTATATAGTAGAGGTAAACAGGAGGTATATGGAAGAGGTAAGGTGTGTATCTGATTTAAAGATTGAAAGGCTAAAGAAAACCATGATGGAAGATAGTTGTAAGAAAGAAAAATTACATGAAAGAATATAAATATTTAGAGCACAAAACTAAAGTTTAATAATACTAATAAATTTTTGCTTAGATTGAAGAAAGACAAAATATTGAAAAGAACCAAATAACTTAATTAAGAAAGAATAATCATTTTCCTATATTCTTTTTTTTAAGATTTATTTATTTGACAGACAGAGATCACAAGTAGGCAGGGAGGCAGGCAGAGAGAGGCGGAAGCAGGCTCCCTGCTGAGCAGAGAGCCCCGATGTGGGGCTCCATCCCAGGACTCTGGGATCATGACCTGAACTGAAAGCAGAGGATTTAACCCACTGAGCCACCCAGGCACCCCTCATTTTTCTATATTCTAAAAAAGAACAAGTGGAACCAAATTTACAACACAATACCATTTACCCTTAGCACTCCAAAACTCTGGTATATAGATCCTGTATATAGCTCATTAGATCTAAGTCTAGGAAAAACTACAAACTGGACAAAAGTAAAGAACTAAACAAATGTAGAGATACTCCATGTTCATGGAGAAGACCATATATTGTCAGGATGTCAGTCCTTCTCAACTTGATCTATAGACTCAATGAAGTATCAGTTAAAATCCCAGCAAGCTATTTTGTGGTTGTTAACAAACTAATTCAAAAGATTATATAGAAAGGCAAAAGACCCAAAATAAACAACACAACATTGAAGAATAAAATTGGGGAATCAATATTACCTTACTTCCAGACTTATATAGCTACAGTGATCAAGACAATGTGGCATTTGTAAAAGAATCTGTAGATCACTGGATCAAAAGAGAGCTTAGAAACAGAGCTCCATAAATATGGTCAGTGTATTTTTTAACAAAGGAGCAAGGGCAATACAGTGAAGCAAAATGAGTCCCTTCCTAAATGGTGCTAGAAAATTTAAAAAAAAAAAAAGTCTAGACCCAGATTTTGTACTCTTCACAAAACTTAATTCAAATTGGATCCTAGACCCAAATATAAAAGGAAAGACCATAGAAAACCTATAATGACATTGGGTATGACAATGACTTTTTAAATATATCACCACCAAAGACACCATCTGTGGAAAAAAAAAAAAAGACATGTTGGACTGCATTAAAATTACAAGCTTCTGGGGCACCTGGGTGGCTCAGTGGGTTAAAGCCTCTGCCTTCAGCTCAGGTCATGATCCCAGGGTCCTGGGATCGAGCCCCGCATCAGGCTCTCTGCTCAGCGTGGAGCCTGCTTCCCTTCCTCTCTCTCTGCCTGCCTCTCTGTCTACTTGTGATCTCAGTCTGTCAAATAAGCAAATAAAATCTTTAAAAAAAATTACAAGCTTCTGTACAAAAGACAGTGTCAAGAGAAAGATGACAAGCCACAGACTGGGAGAAATTATTTGCAAAAGGTACATGTGATAAATGACTGTGATCCAAAATATACATAGAGTTATTTTTATTGAGTTTGAGTATTCTATTAGGAATGGGTGAAATAACTCAACAGAAACATCTCCAAAGAAGATTTATCATGGGAAATTAACGTATTAGAAGGCACTCCACCCCACACATAATCAGGGAAATGCAAATTAAAACAAGATACCATCATATACTATTAGAGTAGCCAAAATCTGGACTAATGACAATACCAAATCCTGGTGGGGATGCGGAGTAACAGGAACTGTATGCATTACTAGTAGAATGGTAGGAAATGTGATGTTTTCTTATAAAAGTTAATATATAATTCAGCAATTGCACTTTTTGTTAGTTACCCAAAGAAGCTGAAAATTTATATTGATACAAAGACCTGAATGTTTATAGTAGCTTTATGATTGTCAAAACTTGGAAATAACAAAGATATCCTTTTCTTAGTGAATGGACAAACAATGGCATATGCAGACAATGGAATATTATTCAGCATTAAAAAGAAATGAGCTATCAAGTCATGAAAAGACATGGAGGAAACTTAAATCCATGTTACTAAGTGAAAGAAGTCAGTCTGAAAATAATACATATCCAACCATATGATATTCTGGAATAGCAAAACTATGGAGACAGCAAAAAAAAAAAAAAATCAGTGGTTTTAGGGGTTGGTGGTCGGAGAAGGAATGAATAGGAAGAGGACGGAGGATTTTTTTGAGTGGTGGAGAAATAAATTTTTTGGAGACATACATTGCATTTTTCCAAACCCTGAGAAGGTGCAACACTGATTGAACCATAATGTAAACTATGAGTTGGATGATTAGGACTTGTCAATGTAGGTTCATCAATAGTAACAAAGGTACTCCTCTGGTGGGAGGTGTTGATAATGAGGGAGGCTATGCATGTGTGGGAAGAGGAGTATATTGGAAATCTCTGTGACTTCCCTCTCAATATTGCTGTGAACCTAAAACCACTCTAAAAAGTCTTAATAAAAATAAGGAAAGAAAATGTAGGGAGCTTAAATAAGAAATGAGGACTTGCATTTTCTCTTTCTGCACTTGTTCTCTGTATCATTTTGGCTTTTCTAAATCTAATATACTGTTCAAGATGTTATAGGGGAACTTAAAAACACACAAAATCAAAACTTGGAGTATGTTCCCTTTGTTGTATAGAAGTTTTTAGTTTAAGGTAGTCCCACTTGTTGATATTTTTTGTTGCCTCTGCTCTTGCTGTTATATGCAAAAACTTGTTGCTAAGACCAATGTTAAGGAGTTTTCTCTCTTTTATTCTAGGAGTTTTAGGGTTTCGGGTATTATATTTAGTTTTTAATCCATTTTGAGCTGGTTTATGTATATGTTGTGAGATAAGGGTCCAATTTCATTCTTTGGATTGTGGATGTCAGTTTTCCCAGTATCGTTTATTGAGGAGACCATGCCTTTCCAGTGGTGTATTTTTGGTAACCTTGTCAAGGGATAATTAATCATACATGTGTGAATTGTTTCTTGGCTCTCTACTCTAATCCTTGGGTATGTGTGTCTAGTTTTATGCTATTTCCACACTGTTTTAATGATAGCTAGTGAGATGATCATATGACTTTTTCCATTCATTCTGATAAATAGTCTTTTATATTTACATATTGTTTATATTGAATTACTTTGGCATCTCAGGATGAATTTCACTTGATCATAGTCTATGAAACATTTCCTGTGCTGTTGAATTTGGTTTGTTAATATTTTGTTAAGAATTTTCACATCTTTGTTTATCAGGAGAATGCAATCTGTGTATATTTAAAGTAATTATTCGTAGGTAAGGGTTTACTGTTGCTATTGCAGATCTCTATGTTAGTGGGGTTAGTCACTGGAGCTTTATTTTGTTTCTTTGGTTAGTGTTATGTTTTGATTCTTCATGTTCCTTGAAGATTTAAATTACTCTCTTCACATTTCAAGAAGTTGTCCCCAATATGTCTTTATTAACTAGCTTCAAGTGTAAAAGACATTACTAGTCCACCCAGCTAGAGATTTTTAGAGTTATTAAGATTTTTTTTCTATGGATGTTCCTTCCCTGCTCCTTTTGTTCCCTTTTTATAGATAAGTCTTAGGATTGTGCCTTCTCTCAATCCTGCAAAGTCAGTCTAGGTACTGAGATCCTCCCATTCTCCCTCCAGGTAGTGTCCTGTAGTGTTCAATGTTTTGTGCTTCTCCCAAACCTGCAGTCAAGTTGATGCTATTTGTAGGGTCTTGCAAAAATCCCCTTAAAGGCTCATACATACCATCTGCAGAGGCTTGCATGCACTCTTCTGGGAGTATGCACTATCACAGCAGTTGGATGTTCCATCTCCTGAGAGACTTTTGGCCAGTTTTGTAAGGACTGCAAGTCAGACATCTCATTGACTTCATGAGCAGGATGCTTGCTAGAATCGGAGGGTTCCATGGGTGGATTTTGAGCTTCATGCTCATTTGCTGTGAGCTCCCACCCTACTTTCCTACCCCTAGTTCCTACAAGACTGTTTAGCCCTGCCAGTTTCCTCAGTGATCTGGGTGGGACCAGGCAAAAGTGAGCCTCTTGAGCATTATTCCATAATGAGGCACTTACTCCTTTCTGACCTCCCCCTGTGGGAGAAATCATAGGCTAAGGGGTCTCTCTCTTGGCACTGAGCTGTGCTGCTATAGGGGAGAGGAATGCTGAAAAAGTGAAACTGTTCTTCTTACCCTTTCCAGTGCATGTATTCTTGATTTTTGCTATAATGGGATATAGGAATCTTTTTATTGTACTTCTCAGTTCCCACATGCATAGTTATAATGGATGTTTCTGCATGGGTGTAAGAGCTGGAATCTCCTATTCCCCCATATGACATCTCTAAGGAGGGAACTTTTATGTTGAATGTTGGTTTTGTGCATGTTAACAGTGGTGTGCCTACCAGGTTTTCCCAGCAGAGGCAAGCCATGCTTCAGATGATGGATGAGGGTTTTCTCTTTTACCTCTTTAAGAATAATACTTTTTCTGTTATTCTAGAAATGTCAATAAACTGATTTGTTTTTATTAGGAGACATAAAAGTGATTATGGGGGAACATAATTATAATCTGTTAAAGAAAAATTACTATTCAAAAAGTGATCTGAGAGAAAGAGATAAGAGTCAATAAGTAGACCTGGTGGCTTTCTTACAGATATATCTGGAGTTTTAGCAAAAAAGTAGTAACTTTTAATGATATCGATATAAAACATATATACCTAACACACCCAACTGTTCTACCACTTTGATGACTAAAAGGACATTTTTTAAAGGATGATAAATTTTTAAATAGATAAATGGAATATGAGACTAATCATTGCTTATCTGAGTTTTTATTCAGTAAAATCAAGTGAAAATATTTCACAACTCAGAATAAACACAAAGAATAGAAATCAAAACACATATACACACAACACAAACAAAACTCCTCTCCCTCTAACTCACCCTTAAAAAAACAGACAACTATGAAAATCTATAAGGGAAAAGATAAGAGATTAGAAAGAGGAACCAGGACACCTAAAAAGGACCCAATAGGACTTCCAGATAAGTTAAAAGCTGGAGCAGGAGAAGTAAATATTACACATTACAAGGAAAAGGTATCTAAACTTAGTAATATATTCAACCTACAGATTAAATGGGGTCAATGAGCCCAGGCTGTTTAACAAATGCATCTATCACCCTAGACTTATCCTAATGATCTTACTAATTGCCAAGGATAATGTAAAAAATAAAATTACAGGTTACCAGATAGAAAGCACAGGTTACTCATTACTGACAAGTGTCAGACTTAACATTAACATTACATCAACAATTAAAGTCAAACAAATTATATGTTATATCAAAAGATGCCAGAGAGCCATTTAATTAAATTTAGCAATGATTTATGTAAAATTCTCTCAAGAACATAATAAAAATAACAGAAATAAGAGTCCTCCTAACCAATGATGAAATACTGAAATCATTACAAATAAATGGCCACTATCATCATTTAATAGGAAGTATTGATCAAAGGGAGGAGTGGCATCAATATCAGACAAAGAGTTATTAGTAAATTCAGTATAATTCTTAGAGATGTGACTTGATGTTCTGGGTAGAAACTCATATCAGTGTAGATTGTTGCTGCTTGAATTGATTTCTGCACACCTCTTACTTGGAGGTATGAATACAGAAGCAGTGTAGTTGGTGACAATGAGAAAGTGAACATAGGTTGTCAAGATTGCCACCATCAATCAGTGTTATTTGGAAATTCTAGTTAATGACCTAGAAGGACATGGCTATGGACAAAACTTCAAAAGAAAACAATCTATGTAATTGAAAATGTTTTACATACTTAAAATTATCATAATTTAAAATCAGTATTTTTAAATAATATGCAAAAATGACTGGGTAACAGAAATTCAAGATAACCAATTTTTTTTCTGTATACCAGTTATAGGAATTAAATGAAACATTTGTTAAAAAACATTCCACAAGTGGCGTCTGGGTGGCTCAGTCAGTTAAGCTTCTGCCTTTGGCTCAGGTCATGATCCCAGTGTCCTGGGATGGAGCCCTGCATTGGACTTCTTGCTCTATGGGAAGCCTGCTTCTCCCTCTCTCACTCCCCCTTGCTTGTATTCCCTCTCTCTGTGTCTCTCTCTGTCAAATAAATAAATTAAATAGTTAAAAAAATATTCCACAATAGTAAGAGTTGTTTTTGGATAGTAAACTATAATGTAAAAAGAAAAAAAAGTGTTAGTATGATTTCTATTTGACTTCACTTTTATTTCCATTCTATATGGTACTTGATCTCTACATATATAGTCTTCCCTTCTCTCATTGTCAGACTCTTTTCATTCTAATCAAAGAATCGCTTAAAGGACCTTCCAGAACCTTCTTAACACATGTTTTTAGGGATATTTTAATATCATTCTGAGATCTAAGGATATGTAACTTCTCTTTCATTCTTATCTTGGCATAAATGTCACATTTTGTCAGATACTCAGTCTTTCATAGTTTGGATTTGTTGCCATGCAATTGCTTCCAATTTAAGTTTTTTTTTTTTTCTCAAATACTAGAAAGCATAGTCCTTTTTCTTTTATTTTGAAGTTAATTTTCAGCTCAGATATATTAAAGAGTTAGAGAAAGGAAACCTATAATTTTTATTACATTTGCAGAATTCTGAATCAATTATTTTCTTGATTAATCAAAATTTTATTTTTAATGGCTTGTTTCCCCAAATATCTTAAATCTTGTTTCACCTCTTTTTATAAAATATTTACATATGGTTAAAAGCCTCATGTGATAATTTTAGAATCTTAATACTTTAGGATTTATTTTCTTGTCTTATATTTTCTTATTCTGTACATATAATCTAGTTTTCTTATTTGCCTCTTTATCTGTGGGTGTGGGATGATTGTTTTTTAATTATGAATTTACTTTTTTAGAGAAGTTTTTGGTTTCTAGCAAAATTGAGGGGAAGGTACTTAGATTTCCAATATACCCTTCCTCCACATATGCATAGCCTCCCATTACCCATGTCCCCTACCAGAGTAATACATTAATGACAATTGTGGTGAACCTATACTGATACACCATAATCACCCAAAGTTCTGTTGAATGACAAGAAAGAATTAAACAAACAGAGACTTAGTTCATGTTCATTGATGTAAAAATTTAATATTGTCATGATGTCAGTTCCCAACTGATCTATAGATTTAACTCCTAATCAAAATTCCAGCAAGATATATTGTGGATATTGCTTTATAGTTTTTTCATAAAGCTCTTGTACATATTTTTAAAAATTTATACTTAAGTATTTCACTTTGGGAGGTGCTATGGTATAAATGGTATTGTTTTAAATTTCAGATTCTACTTGTTTGATGTTATATAGAAAAGTTTTTTTCTTTTGCATATTAACCTTGTATGATGCAATCTTGTTATTGTTTTATATTAGTTTCAGGAGTTTTTACTCCATTTTTTCAGATATTCTACAACTATATCCTCTGTGAATAAAAATAGCTTTGTTTCTTCCTTCCCAAACCATGCACCTTTTATTTCCTTTCCTTAACTGCACTAGCTAGATCTTGCAATACAGTATTGAAATGGAGTGGTGAGAAGGGATATCCTTGCTTTGTAGTTGATCTCAGTGGAGAAGCTTTGATTTTCTCACAGATATGTATGATGTTAGGTTTTGGGATTGTTTTTTTTTTTTTAAGGTTTATTTGAGAGAATGTGAGGAAAAGCACATGAATGTGGGGTGGGAGACAGAAGAAGAGACTCTTCAAGCAGACTCCCCACTGAGCATGCAGACTAACTCAGGGGTTAATCTCAAGACCATGTGCAAGCATGACCTGAGCAGAAACCAAGAGTTGGATGCCGAACGGACTAAGCTAACCGAGGCGCCCCACATGTTGGTTTTTTTAAAGATCTTTTGAGAAGATCAAGTTGAGAAAGTTTCCATTTATTCCTAGGCTATGGACTCTTTTTTTCCCCCAATGAATAAGTGCTGGCTTTTGACAAATATTTTTTCTGCATCTATTAATATGATCATGTGACTTTTTAGCCTGTTGATGTGATAGATTACTTTAACTTATTTTTAATTATTTTTGAAAACTGAATCTGTCTTGCATACCTGCATTAACACTCCCTTGGTCATGATGTATCATTCTTTTTATACATTGTTGGATCAGATTTTTTTCTATTTTGTTGAGGATTTTTGCATTATTAGTTTATAATATTTTTGTAATGTCTTTGGTTTGGGTATTAAGATAATTCTAGGCTCAAAGAACAAGTTAAAAAATATTTCTTCTTTCTATTCTCTTAAAAGGAATGTAAAGAATTGGTATACTTCCTTCCTTAAATGTTTGGTAGAAATCACCACTGAACCCATCAGTGCCTGCTGGTTTCTGTTTTAGAAGATTTTCAATTATTGTTACAATTTCATTAATATAGGCCTATCCAGGTGTGCCCAGCTGACTAGGCTGGTTAAGTATCTGACATTTGATTTCAGCTCAGGTCATGATCATAGGGTTGCAAGACTGAGCTCCTGCTGGGTGTAGAGACTGCTTAAGATTCTCTCTCTCTCTCACTCTTTCTCTCTCTCTCCCTCCCTCTGCTTCTTCTTCCTCACTCTCTAAAAAATAGTTCTATTCAGATTATATATTTCTTCTTGTTTGAGTTTTGGCACTTGTGTCTTTCAAGGAATGGTGCATGTCATCTAGGTATTCAAATTTGTGAGCATGAAGTTGTTAATAGTATTTATTTATTAGCCTTTGAATGTCCATAGGATCTGTAGTGATACCCCTATTTAGTTTATAATATTAGTAATTTATGTCCTCTTTTTTTTCTTAACCTGTCAAGAAGCTTATAGATTTTGTTGATCTCTTCAAAGAACTTGCTTTTGTTTTCATTGATTTTTCTCTATTATTTTCCTGTATTAATTTCATTGGTTTGGCTCTAATTCTTATTTCTTCTGCTTTCTTTGATTTAATATGCCCTCTTGTTCTAGTTTCCTAAAGTAGGAACTTAGACTATTGGTTTTAGATTTTTTTTCTTCTCAAATATATGAATTCAATACTAGAAATTTCCCTCTACAAACTGCTTTTTTCTGTATCCCACAAATTTTAGAAAGTTGTGTTCTTTAGATTTAGTTCAATATTTTTAAATTTCTCTTATGATTTTTCTTTGACCCTTGTCATATAAGAAAAGTTAATATCCATGAATTAATATTTTTCAGTTATCTTTACATTATTGATTTCTAGTTTAATTTTATTGTGGTCTAAAAGCGACATTGTGTGATTTCTAGTTTTCTTAATTTTATTAAAACAGGTTTTATGACCCATAATGTGGCCTATGGTGGTGAATGTTCTATGTGAGTTTGAGAAGAATGTATATTCTGCTACTGTCAGCAAAGAAAAGAATTGTTGCAATTCTACAAATAGAAAAGTGACCACTTTTTGCAAGTTTCTTATTTTATCAACTCTTTGTTTTTAAATATTTTAAAAATTTTCATTTACATTTGTGTTTTATAGATTATTCTTCATTTTTTATTCTTTTCACTATATTCAATTTTATTTTGTATATGTCCACCCACCCTTATTTCCTTTTTTTTTTTTGGTTTCTGAGCTCTTCAGATTTGTCTAGTGTGTATTTCACTGAGGTTGTGGTATGAATATATATATATAAATATATATAAACACACACATATACACATACCATATTGTGGTATGAATATATATGATGAATATATATGTGTATGTATTATATGGATATAAATGGATATATATGTGTGTATGTATATGTGTGTGTGTGTGTATGTGTATATATGTGTGTGTGTGTATATATATATGTATGTATATGTATGTGTAGCAAAGACAGTCCCAAGAGGGAAGTACATAGCAACACAAGCCTTTCTCAAATAATTAGAAAATGTCTTCAACAATGGTGTTGGGGAAAATTGGACAGCCATGTATAGAAGAATAAAACTGGACCATTTTCTTATACTATATACAAAGATAAATTCAAAATGGATGAAAGACATAATTTGTGATACAGGAATCCATCAAAATCCTAGAGGAGAACACAGGGAGCAACCTCTTCCACCTCAGCCACAGCAACTTCTTGCTAGTCATATCTCCAGAGGCAAGGGAAACAAAAGCAAAAAAAGAATTATTGGGACCTCATCAAGGTAAAAGTCTTCTGAATATCAAAGAAAACAGTCAACAGAATTAAAAGACAACCTACAGAATAGGAGAAAATATTTGCAAATGACATATCAGACAAAGGGTGAGTATCCAAGATCTATAAAGATCTTATCAAACTCAAAAGCCAAAAAACAAATAATCCAGTCAAGAAATGGACAGAAGACATGAACAGATATTTCTCCAAACAAGATGTACAAATAGCCAACAGACACATGAAAAAATGTACTGCATCACTTGGTATCGGGGAAAACCAAACAAAAACCACAATAAGATACTGCCTTACACCAGTTAGAATGGCTAATATTAACAAGACAAGAAACAAGTGTCTGCGAGCATGTGGAGAAAGGGGAACCCTCTTACACTGTTGGTGGGAATGCAAGCTGGTACAGCCACTCTAGAAAACATTGTGGAGGTTTTTCAAAAAGTTGAAAATAGAGCTACCCTATGGCCCAGCAATTGCACTACTAGGTATTTACCCTAAATATATAAATGTAATGATCCAAAAAGGCATCTGCACATTAATGTTTATGGAAGCTATGTTCACGATAGCCAAACTGGAAAGAGCTGAGATGTCCGTCAACAGATGAATGGATAAAGAAGTTTTATATTGGAATATATATATATATTACTTAGCCAATATTACTCAGCCATCAGAAAGGATGAATACTTACCATTTTCAATGATGTGGATGGAACTGGAGAGTATTATGTTGAGCAAAATAAGTCAATAAGAGAAAGACAATTATATGGTTTCATTCATATGTGGAATATAAGAAACAGCAAAGAGGATCATATGAAAAGGGAGGGAAAACTGAATAAGAAGTCATCAGAGAGGGATAAAAAACCATGAGAGACTCTTAATTATAGGAAACAAACTGAGGGTTGCTGGAGGGGAGGTGTGTGGGGAGATGGGGTATTTGGGTGATGGGCATTATGAGCACTGGGTATTATATGTACCTCATGAACTACTGAACTCTACATCTGAAACTAGTGATTTACTATGTGTTGGCTAATTGAAGTTAGATTTTAAAAATCCAGCTATATAAAAAATTACATTAAATATTTTTCTGCCTTCTAATTAAAGCAGAGTTTGTCATATAATTCGAAATTATAACTTATCTATTTATATGACGTCTGTAAAAATATACCTTGTATATAAAGACACTAAAAACAAAAAAAAAGTCAAGAAAATATGTATTAATATCAGGCAAAATAGAATACAGACCAAGGAATTTCACTAGGGATAAAGGAGGACATTTCATAATAATCAATACGTCAATTAGTTAAGAAGACATAGCAACCTTAAAAACAAGAAAACAAAATGAGGGACGCCTGGGTGGCTCAGTTGGTTGAGCGGCTGCCTTCAGCTCAGGTCATGATCCCAGCGTCCTGGGATGGAGTCCCACATCGGGCTCCTTGCTCGGCAGGGAGCCTGCTTCTCCCTCTGCCTCTGCCTGCCACTCTGTCTGCCTGTGCTCGCTCTCTCTCTCTGACAAATGAATAAATAAAATCTTTAAAAAAAAAAAAAAGAAAACAAAATGAAAAACAAAAATAAGGCTCTGTGTTTTTTATTATTTCCTGTTCAGTACAAAAGCCTTACACTTTTTTAAAAAAGATTTTATTTATTTATTTGACACAGAGAGAGAGAGAGATCACAAGTAAGCAGAGCAGCAGGCAGAGAGAGAGGAGGAAGCAGACTCTCTGCTGACGAGAGAGCCCAATGCAGGGCTCACCCCCAAGACCCTGAGATCATGACCTGAGCCAAAGGCATAGGCTTAACCCACTGAGCCACCCAGGTGCTCCTCAAACTTTTATTAGAATGATATATATATATAACATTTTTCTATGTTCCAAATTATTATGCCTTCTGGGCATATTGTTTTATCTCTTTATATCTTAACATCCTGTCCTGGATCAATACTTACATATACTTCCATACTCTAAATGGTTCAAAAATCCTAAACCCAAAATTAGCGAACATGGAAAATAAATAGCAAATTCTAATTGTAGTTGGTATTTTAATTCTTCTTTATCATTAACAGGTATAACATGTTGGGGGGGAATTAAGAATGCAAAAATACTTTTTTTAAAGATTTTATTTATTTATTTGACACACACAGAGTGAGCACAAGTAGGCAGAGAGGCAGGCAGAGAGGGAGAGGGGGAAGCAGGCTCCCCACCGAGCAGAGAGCCCTGATGCGGGGCTTGATCCCAGGACCCTGAGATCATGACCTGAGCTGAAGGCATAACCCACTGAGCCTCCCAGGTGCCCCTACAAAAATACTTTCAAATGTTGACTGATTTGGTCAAACTAACTTTACAGTTGGTAGATCAGGAAAGAAACTCACTGCCCATTTCTGTACTTCTATTTCAGGCTCCTGAAGTTTCCTGGGCAGTATTGCAATCTCTAGCATATACATTTGGAATTCATGTTACCTTATCTTGGCTGATAATTCATTGCTATTCAGCAATCTGTGTGTTCAGCTTTTATTCTATATCCCATTCCTCAGAGTAAGAGTCCTTAAACCTCTATACTGTTTGAGGATGGGTTTTCAATTTATCATTTCTTAGACTAGCTGAAAATACTGAGTTACGCCAAATATATTTTATCAAATTCACTGAAACCTTACCTTTGTGGCCCGTTTTTATGATAGGAAGAAATATTTTCCCAACTATTTAGGTTTCCATATTTTGACATATCAAGTATTTTTTTTAACAAATTCTACCTCTTGTGTTTTGACTCCTTTCATCAGGGTTTCAAATTTAGTATGTCCTAGTAAGTCTGAAGCATATGTATTGAGATAGAAAATAGTCTAACCACTGATGGTCTTTATTTTGCTAGTACCATATAGGATGTAGAAGGTCATTTAATATTTTTGCTACACTCCAAGTCAGTATGCCTGACTTGGAATGCCTGAAAGCATTACCCTCTATGTCTTGATCTACTGCTACAGCCCATACTTTTGCTTCTCTCTAGATAAATATTTCTATATTTTAACTTATTAAAATTCCGCTCATTTTTTAGAGCCCTGGGTGGCTCAGTTAGTTAAGCCTTTGCCTGCAGCTCAGGTCATTATCCCAGTGTCCTGGGATCAAGCTTGCTTCTCCTTCTCTCTCTGCCATTCCCTATGCTTGTGCTCTCTGGCTCTCTCTCTCTCTATCAAATAGATAAATAAAGTCTTTACAAAATAATTCTACTAATTTCTTGAAATTGGCTTTATAAAGTACCTTCTGCTGAGAGTGTTTTCTGAATCTTTCCCCTGAATTTGGTATTTTTCTCATTTCAGTTATGATTATATTTATACCCCTTAATGACACTCATTATCAGAATCATTATCTGTATCATTATTTATCAACCACTTTATTTCCATCTCCGTGAATACAGATTAATTGTATATATATATATATTACACAATAGTCATAATGTCTTGAACATAATAGATATCCAAAATATCTCAATTTGAATTTATTTGCATTTAACCTCATTCTCTCCTTCTATATAGTTTTGACTGGGCCTCTGCAACCTCTATAATTTGGCCTCTTATGTACATATTCTTTTTTTTTTAAGATTTTATTTATTTATTTGACAGGCAGAGATTACAAGCAGGCAGAGAGGCAGGCAGAGAGAGAGAGGAGGAAGCAGACTCCCCGCTGAGCAGAGAGCTCGATGTGGGGCTCGATCCCAGGACCCTGGGATCATGACCTGAGCTGAAGGCAGAGGCTTTAACCCACTGAGCCACCCAGGCACCCCTTATCTACATATTCTTAAAATCAACAATTACATTATGCCAATATGGGAAAATTATATTTATGATCACAAAATAAAAACCTCATGTATGGAATTTACAGAAAAAAAATAATATTTTCATTTACTGAATAATAGACCACTTATATTTTCTAAAAATTAAATTATAATGACTGAAAATAATTAAAATATGCTTGTCATATTATTGTATCCATCATTTAAGTTAGGAGTAATAAGGAGTAAACTTATTAAATGTGTTAAGAATCTAGTCTTGGGAATTTTACTACCCAGACTCAAACTACAGGTCTATTATCCACTGTGTATTACCTTGGTTACGTTATTTAATCTATCTACACTTAAGTTTATTTCTCTGTTAAATTTATATCAATATAAATACTCAGACTCATGGATTTGTGAGAATTAAATAAAGTGACATTTGTAATATTGGCAAAGAGGTTAAGCATTATAAAAATATTAAAAAAGGTAAGATTACTTTTATTTTCCATGTATGTATCCTTAATTAATTTTCTAATGCCTGTCCAAAAATTGGAGATTTACAAACAGTATTTTGTTTATACTGTTTTGTATTTGCTATAATCATAAGACAGAAGTGATACAATTGCTTTTTGAAGTGTTTCCAAGGTAATTATGCAACCTAAAAATAAAAAAACTCTAGTCAATTGAACATTAATATTTTCCTTTATTTTTATGACACTTCAGATATTGAGATTCTTAAAAAATGTTTCCAAACTTCTGTCAGATTTTACTTTATTGTTGCCATAATTAATAGATCTCTTTACCTTTATTTTCTATTCAATCACTGCTGCTTATTAGCATTAATCTTCTTAAACTGATGTTTTTATAATTTCATTCCTTTGGCCATTGATTGTTCTCAATAATGCCTAAGCCAACAAGAACATTATTGTTCTCAATAATGTCTAAGCCCCTTATAGCTTTATCTTCCATTTATCTTTTGGTTTCTTCTAGCCTTTTCCTCCCAAACCAACCATATGATCCAGTCAGATTACTTTGGACAAACTCTGGATACTTTAATACTGTTTATCTCATCCCTTCCCCCAATTTTGCTACTCTCACATGCCTATCTCTAGATGTGTTTCCCAACACTGAATGATGGAAAGCATATTGATTTGAGGGTCACTATCTGAGTCTAGATAAAGACTCTATAAACAGGTAGCTATGTGAAAGTTTCCTGTTTACCTAAATTATCTGGGTCTCAGTTAATGGGCTTGTGGTAGGATTAAATTATATAAAGTGTGTAAGGTATCAGGCACATAATACAGGCCAGTTAGTGATGTGCTCCTCTTTCTCAGCCTATCCAAATCTCCAGATTCTAGCTCAAATTTCATCTCTGTCAAAGAAATTTCTTTAACTCATGGGAACACGTTTTCTCTTTCTCCTAAACTTATTTATTGCACTCATTTCATACTAATAGACTTTTTTTCTTTTTATTTTAATTTATTAGTTATTTTAGCATCACTTTATGTAAGTTATTTTACATTTGTTGCCTTTACTTACAAGTTGTAAAAAAAAATGAAACATATTTTGGTGGGAATGCAAGTTGGTGCAGCCACTTTGGAAAACAGTGTGGAGATTCCACAAAAATTAAAAATAGAGCTACCCTCTGACCCTGCAATTGCACTACTGGGTATTTATCCCAAAGATACAGATGTAGTGAAAAGAAAAGCCACATGTACCCGGATGCTCATATCAGCAATGTCCACAATAGCCAAACTGTGGAAAGAGTAAAGATTCCCTTCAACAGATGAATGGATAAAGAAGATACGGTCCATATATACAATGGAATATTATGCCTGTATCCGAAAGGATGAATACTCAACTTTTGTATCAACATGGATAGGACTGGAGGAGATTATGCTGAGTGAAATAAGTCTAGCAGAGAGAGTCAATTATCATATGGTTTCACTTACTTGTGGAGCATAAGGAATAACATGGAGGACATTAGAAGAAGGAAAGGAAAAGTGAATTGGGGGAAATTGGAGGAAGAGATGAACTATAATAGATTGTGGACTCTGAGAAACAAACTAAGGGTTTTAGAGGGGAGGGGAGGATGGGTGAGTGGGTATTAAGGAGGGCATGTATTGCATGGAGCACTGGGTGTGGCACATAAACAATGAATCTTGGAACATTGAAAAAATTATGAGTAGAATTTAGTTATTCATCACTTACATATAACACTTATTGCTTCTCCCAACAAGTGCCTTCCTAATGCCCATCATCCACTTAGCCCATCCTCCCACATACCTCCTCTCCAGCAACCACGTTTGTTCTCTATAGTTAAGATTCAACTATGGTTTGCTTTCCTCTCTGTTCTTATCTTATTTTATGTTTCCTTCCTTCCCCCTATGTTCACCTGTTTTGCTTCTTAAATTCCACATGTGATTGAAATAATAATTTTCTTTCTGAATTATTTTGCATTATATATATTTCATTATATATATCTATTTCATTATATATATTCCAATTTATATATATATATACATATATACATACATACACACACACACACACATATATTCATTCATATCTTTTTTATCCTTTCATCAATGACATTTGGGCTCTTTCCATAGATTGACTATTGTTGATAAGGCTGCTGTAAACATTAGGGTGCTTTTGTCCCTTTGAATCAGCATTTTTATATCCTTTGGATAAATATATAGTACCACACTTTCTGGGTCATAGGATAGTTTTATTTTTAAATTTTGAGCATCCTCCATACTGTTATCCAGATTGATTGCACCAATTTGCATTCCCACCAGCAATAAAATAACATTCCCTTTCTCCACATTTTGGCCAATATCTGATGTCTCCTGAGCTGTTAATTTTAGCCATTTGACAGGTATGAGGTAGTATCTCATTGTGGTTTTGATTTGTATTTCTCTGATGATGAGTTATGTTCAGCATCTTTTCATGCAGCTGTTAACAAGCTCAATATCTTCTTTGCAAAAGTGACTATTCATGTTTTCTGTCCATTTTATAACTAGATTATTTTTTTCAGAGTGTGTTTGAGAAGTTCTTTATAGATGTTGGATATTAATCCTTATCCAATATGCAATTTTCAAATATCTTTTCCCATTGCATTAATTGCCTTTTACTTTTGTTCATTGTTACCTTCACCAAGCAGAAGCTTTTTATCTTGACAAGATCACAATAGTTCATTTCTGGTTTTGATTCACTTACCTCCAGAGAGGAGTCTAGTAAAAAGTGGCTGCAGGTGAGATCAAGGGAGTTACTGCCTATGTTCTACTCTAGTATTTTGATGTTTCATGTCTCACATTTAGGTTTTTCTATCCATTTTGAATTTATTTTTGTATATGGTGTAAGAAAGTGGTCTGACTTCATTATTCTTCATGTTGCTGTCCAGTTTTCCCAACCCATTTGTTGAAGAGCTTGTCTTTTATTCAATTGGATATTCCTTCCTACTTTGTTGAAGATTAGTTGACCATATCGTTCTGGGTCCATTTCTGGGTTCTCTATTCTGTTTCATTGATTTATGTCTCTGTTTTTGTGTCAGTACCATTGTCTTGATGATTATAGCTTTGTAATACCGCTTGAAATCTGGAATTGTGATGTCTCCCATTTTGGCTTTCTTTTTCAACACTACTTTAGGTATTCAGAATCTTTTCTGGTTCCATACAAATTTTAGAATTGTTTATTCTAGCTCTGTGAAAAATACACATTTTATTTTGATAGGGATGTCATTGCATGTGTAGATGCTTTCGGTAGCATATATATTTTTAAAATGTTCTTCCTATCCATGAGCATAGAATGTTTTTCCACTTTGTGTCTTTTTCAATTTCTTTCATAAGTGTTATACAGTTTTAGAGTACAGATCTTTTACCTCTTTAGTTGGATTTATTCCTAGGTATCTTTTTTTTTCTTTTAAAAGATTTTATTCATTTATTTGACAGAAGAGACACAGCAAGAGGCAGAGGGAGAAGCAGTCTTCCTGCTGAGCAGGGAGCCCAATGTTGGCCTCAATCCCAGGACCCTGGAATCATGACCTGAGCTGAAGGCAGCCTCATAATGACTGAGCCAAGTGGGCACCAAATCCTTAGGTATCTAATGATTTCTGATTTTAAATGGGAATGATTCTTTGATTTCTCTTTCTGTTGCTTCATTATTAGTGTAGAGAAATATAGCAGATTTCTGTTCATTGATTTTGTATCCCACAAATTTACTGAATCCATGTAACAATCATATACATATGTATATATACATTTTGGTGGAGACTTTCAAGTTTTTTCAGGTTTTCTACATACAGTATCATGTATTCTGTGAAGAGTGAAGTTTGATTTCTTCCTTGCCAATTTGGATGTCTTTGTTTGTTTGGTTGGTTTTTTTGACTGCTGAGGCTAGGACTTCCAATACTATGTTGAACAGCAGTGGTGAGAGTGGACAACCCTGCTGTATCCCTGACCTTAAGGAAAAAGCTCTCAGTTTTTTCTTATTGAAGATAATATTCTCTGTGGGTCTTTTGTATATGGACTTTATGATGGTGAGGTATGTTCCTTCTATCCCTACTTTCTTGAAGGTTTTTATTATGAAAGGATGTTGTATTGTGTACAATGTTTTTTCTGCATCTATTGAGAGGATATTATGGTTCTTATCCTTTCTTTTATTAATGTGGTGTATTGTGTTGATTAATTTGTAGATATTGAACCACCCCTGAAGCCCAGGAATAAATCAAACTTGGCGATGGTGGATAATCTTTTTAATGTACTGTTGAATTCCATTAGCTAATATCTTATTGAGAATTTATGCACGTTTTCCATTTCATCAGGGATAATGATCTATTATTCTCCTTTTAAATGGGGTCTTTATTTGGTTCTAGCATCAAAGTAATGCTGACCTCATAGAAAGAGTTTGGGTTTTCCTTCCATTTCTATTTTTTTAAATAGCTTCTAAAGAATAGTATTAATTCTTCTTGAAATGTTTGGTAGAATTCCCCTGGGGAGCCATTTAGCTCAAGACTCTTGTTTGTTGGGACATTTTTGATTACTGATTCAATTTCTTTGCTGGTTATTGGTCTGTTCAGATTTCTATTTCTTCCTGTTTCAGTTTTGGCAGTTTGAATGTTTCTAGGAATGCATCCATTTCTTCCAGATTGTCTAATCTGTTGGCATATATATTGCTCATAATATGTTCTTATAATTTATCTTTTTTTAAGTTATATTGATGATTTTATTTTTTTATTATGATAGTCACCATACAGCACATCATTAATTTTTGCTGTAGTGTTCCATGATTCATTGTTTGCAAATGACCCAATGTTCCAGGCTAACCCATCCCCCCACCCTCTTCCCTTCTAAAACCCTCAGTTTGTTTCCTGAAGTCCATAATATCTCATGGTTTTTCTCCCCCTCCAACTTCCCCCACTTGATTTTTCCCTACCTTCTCCTATTGTATTTCTTTCAGTGTTGGTTGTGATCTCTCTTCTTTCATCTGTGATTTTATTTAGGTCCTTTCTCTTTTCTTTTTGATAAATCTGGCCAAGGATTTATCATTTTGTTAATTATTTCAAAGAATCAGTTCCTAGTTTTGTTGATCTGTTCTATTTTTAAATTTTATATATTTTATTTCTAATTTAATCTTAATTAGTTCCCTTTTCCTGTTGATTCTAGGCTTCATTTGCTATTCTTTTTCTAGCCCCTTTAGCTTGTGCATTTGAGACTTTTTTTACTTCTTGAAGAAGGCATGTATTGCTATATACTTCCCTCATAGGACTATCTTTGCTACATCCCAAAGGTTTGGGACTGTTGTGGTTTCATTGTCATTTGCTTTCAGGTTTTTTTTTTTAATTTCTTCTTTAGTTTCCTCTTTAATTTCCATTCGTTCTTTAGTAGGATGTTCTTTATCCTCCATATATTTGTGGCTCTTCCAAATTTTTTCTTATGGTTGACTTCAAGTTTCACAGCATTGTGGTCTGAAAACATGCATGGTGTGATCTTTTTGTTCTGATTGAGGCCTTATTTGTGACCCAATATGTGATCTATTCTGTAGAATGTTCTATGTGCACTCAAGAAAGATGTGTCCTGCTGCTTTAGTATGAAAAACTCTGAATATGTCTGCTAAGTCCCTCTGGTCTAGTGTGTCATTCAAAGCTCTTGTTTCCTTGTTGATCTGCTTATATGATCTGTCCATTTCAGTGAGTGAGGTATTAAAGTCCCCTACTATCATTGTATTATTATTAGTGAGTTTCTTTAAGTTTGTTATTAATTGATTTATATATTTGGTTGCTTCCAAATTGGGGGCATAAATATATACAATTGTTATATCTTACCTTGGTGGATAGACCCATTTATTTTGATATATTGCCCTTATTCATTTCTTATTACAGTCTTTGGTTTAAAATCCAGTTTGTTTGATATAAGTATGGCTACTCCAGCTTTCTTTTGGTGTTCATTTACAGGATAGATGGTTCTTCACCTTCTTACTTTCAATCTAGAGGTGTCTTTGGGTTTAAAATGAGTCTCTTCTAAAACAGGATGTCAGTGGGTCTTTTTTTTTTAATCCACTCTGATGCCCTATGTCTTTTGATTGGAGCATTTACATTCAGAGTAATTATTGATAGATATAAATTTACTTTCATTGTATTGCCCATAAAGTCACTGTTCCTGTAGATTGTGTCTGTTTCATTCAGTCTTTGTTTTTCTGTTTTTGTTTTTGTTTTTGGTCTCTCTTTTCCACTGAATGAGTCCTTTTTAATATTTCTTGCAGAGCTGGTTCAGTGTTCACAAACTTCTTTTGTTTTTGCTTGTTTTGGAAACTATTTCTTCTATTCTGAATTGCAGCCTTTTTGGACATAGTATTCTGGGCTGCATAATTTTCCCATTTAGGATATTGAACATCTCATGCCACTCTTTTCTGGCCTACCTAGTTTCTGTGTGCATATCTGATGCTAACCTTAAGTGTCTACCATTTTAGGATAAGGGTATTTTTTTGTTATCTTCCTTCATATTTCTCTTTATCAGATTTTGCAAGTTGCACTATGATATATCTGGGTGTTGACATGTTTTTGTTGATTTGAGGGGATTCTCTGTGCCTCTTGGACTTGAATGTCTGTTTCCTTCCCCAGATTAGGGATGTTCTCAGCTATAATTTGTTCAAATACAACTTTTGTCCCCTTTTCCCCACTCTTCTTCTTCTGGGACTCCTGTGATACGGATATTATTTTGTTTTGTAGAATCACCAAGTTTGCTAAATCTATATTTGTGACCTTATAGTTTTCTTTTCCTCTTTCCAGCTTCTATATTTTATCTTTTATATATTATTTGTTTCTCTGCATCTTCCATCTTTGTTGTGATTACATCTAGTCAGTTTTGTATCTCAGTTACAGCATTTTATTTTGGCCTGATTAGTTTTTAGGTCTTTTATCTCTGCAGCCAGGGCTTTTCTGGTATCCTCCTATCCTTCTTTCAAACCCAGATAGTCTTCTTATGACTGTTCTAAATTCTTGTTCAGATATATTGCTTATATATGTTTTGAACAAATCCTTGGCTGTGATTTTTTCTTGATCTTTCTTTTGGGGAGAATTCCTCTCTTGTCATTATGTCTAGGTTTCTCTCTTCTGTGTGTTATGAAAGCTTATTATATTTCCTGTTCCTGAAAATAATACTATATTAAGAGTCAATAATATGTTATCTAGGGCCTGGCACTTAAGGAAGTGTTTATGTAGCACGCTGCTGTTTTATTTTGGCTGCTTTTTCTCACAGGTCAGTTCTCTGCAGAGTTCCTCCTTTCTTGCAATGGGGAGTGTTTGGACTTTTAACTATGTGCCTTGATTTGTTTAAGAGACATCAGATTTAAAAAAAAAAAAAAGCTGATCAAAGAAAAGGAAAAGGAACAAAAAAGCAAACAGACCACCACCACCAACAACAAAACTTTAAGTCTCATTCCAAAGAAAAAGAAATAAAGTAAAAAAAAAAAAGAAAGAAAGAAGAAAAGAAAAGAAAAAGTAGGCTGATAGAAAAAAACAAAAAGTAAATGAATCAATAAATGAACAAAAACCTATAAGCCTGATCCCAAGGAAAAAAAAAATTTAAAAGTAAACAATGAATCTTGGAACATTGAAGAAATAAAATTAAATCTAAAAAAATTAAATAAATGAATAAATAAAAATAAAAAAAATTAAAATAAAATAAATAATACAGATAAATACAAAAATACAAAATAAGGAAAGGAAGGAAAAGAAAGAAAGCCTGGTCCTATTTCCACCAGAACTGATGCTGACACTTCAATGTATTGTATAATCAGTAGACTTGGTAAATATTGGGGACCTGTTTTGGTCTTTTGAGAGAGACGCCTGCTGCTCTGGCTCACAGTCAGACTTGGCCAAGTAAAGATGGCCCTGCAGGGTTGGTACAGGGGAGTGGGTTTGGCATAAATGACTCCAGCCTCCACTGGAGGCACTGTGTTTCTCTCTGAAGTCCAACCCTGCTGGTGGGCTTGGGAAGGGGGGATGTGGAAGATGGCATCACCCTGCCCTCTTGTCTCCAGAGAGAGGAACTCATGGCAGTTGCTGTTCAAGAGGACCTCAAAGAAAAGTGAACAATATTCCCTCCTGTGTCCCTTGCCCTCAACCTGTCTGTGTCTGGGCTGTTGGCACATCAAAGGTACAGTTCTTCTATGTTTTAATCTCTGGCCAATGGCTGGAATTCAAATCTCCAAGTTTTAAAAGGCTGATAAAACATGGACCCACTCCTCTCCCAGAGGAAAGCCTCACAGTACTGTTTCAGGTTGCATTCTGTCCCTAAAAAGCAGTCACATAGTCACCCAGGTGCCTGGAGTACATGGTGAATCACAGGAAAAAAAGTGTGACCAGGTTATCTGCCCTCTGAACACTCCTCTGTCCCCTAATGTTGAACGGTCATTCAGTGGCATCTGATGGACCTTTTGTCCTTGAAAAGGCAATATACACTTGTCCAAATCTACTCCAGGAAGGGATACATTCTCTCCCAGTATGACCCACTGAATGCCCACACCCTGGTGTCCTGCACAAACCGTATAGGCTGCTCTCCCTCCCACTCTCTCCCTCTCTCCTGGACTTCTTTCCATGAAGCACCATGACTTTTCTCTCCCCTAATTCACATTTTTGAACCTTGCATCTGCCTCATTCTCTCTTTCCAATTGTGCAGATTCCTTTCTTAATCCTTGGAATGATTTCCTAGTTGTTCAAAATGATTTGGTGTTGATCTAGTTGTGTTTGAGGGATGAGGCAAGCCTGGGGTCCCCCTATTATTCCACCATCTCAACTCCTCCCTGCCTTGAGAGGGTTACAAGAATTTACCCATTTCTTCTATGTAGTCAATTTGTTGATATAATTTTTCATAATATTCTCTTATAATCCTTTGTATTTCTATGGTGGTTTTATTTCTCTTCTTTCTGATTTTGAGATCTCTTTCTTTCTCTCTTCTGTTTTTTTGGATGAATCTGACTAATGGCTTATCATTTTTGTTGACCCTTTCAAAGAACCATCTACTAATTTCATTGATCTGTTCTACTGGGGTTTTTTAAGTCTTGATTTCATTTTTTTCTTTAATCTTTACTGTTTCCTTTCTTTTGCTGGTTTTAGGTTTTGTTTGCTCTTTTTGTAGCTCCTTTAAGTATAATGTTGTGTTTAGAGAGTTTCTTTTTTCTTCTTCACCTAAGCCTGTATTGCTATAATCTTTTGACTTAGAACAGCTTTTGTTGCATCTCAAAGATTTTGAGTTGTTGGGTTTTTTTTTTTTCATTTGTCTCCATTTATTTTTTTTATTTCCTCTTTGACTTCTTATTTGACCCATTTATTGTTTAGTAGTGTGTTACTTAACCTCCATGTATTGGAGTTCTTTCCATATTTTTTTCTTGTGATTGATTTCTTGTTGCATTGTGGTTTGAATAGATGCACGATATAATTTCAGTCTTTTGAATTTGTTGATACTGGTTTTATGGCATAACATATCATATATTCTGGAGAATGCTTCATGCGCACCTGAAAAGTGTGTGTATTCTACCTTTTTATGATGGGATATTCTGATTATATCTGTTAAGTCCATGTGGGCCAACATGTCATTTAAAGTTACTCTTTCCTTGTTGATTTTCTGTCTGGATGATCTATCCATTGATGTAAGTGGGGTGTTAAAGTCCCTTATGATTATTGCATTACTGCTTATTACTACCTTTATGTTTATTAATATTTACTTTATGTTTTTGGGTGCTCCCATGTTGGGTGCATAAATATTTATTATTGTTATATGTTCTTGTGGGATTGTTCCTTTTATGATTATATAGTGTCCTTCTTTGTGTCTTATTACAGTCATTGTTTTAAAGTCTATTTTTTCAATGTAATTATTGCTGCCACAGCTTTTTTATCATTTTCATTTGCATGATAAATGTTTTTCTAACCCTTTGCCTTAAATTTCCATGTGTTTTTAGGTATGCAATGAGTTAGTCAGCAGCACATAAATGGATTTTGCTTTTTTAATCCATTCAGTCTCCCTATGTCTTTTGATAGGGGGATTTAGTTCACTTACATCCAAAATAATTATTGATTGTTTCGTACTTATTGTCGTTTTGTTACTTGTTATGGTTATTTTTGTAGGTATCCTCTGTTACTTTTGTCGGTTACTTCTTGCCTTGTGAGTTGATGGCCTTCTTTAGTGATATGCTTCAATTCCTTTATTTTTTGATATCTATGAAATGCTTTTGAATTGTAGTTATCACTAGGTTTGCATACAATATTCTATGCATATAGTAGTCTGTATCAGATTGACAGTTGTTTAAGTTAGAACCCATCCTAAAAGCACTAAAATTTTAGTCCACCCTTCCCTTATGTTTTATATATATGATGTCGTACTTTACATTCTTTTATTTTGTGAATCTCTTGACTGATTTTATATATACTATTGATGTCACTGCTTTTGTGCTTTAGCCTGCATACTGATTTTATAAGTGATTAATCAATTACTTTTTTTATATTTGTATGTACCTGTGAATTTTGTTTTCCTTTTCTTAACTCTCAATTATGGTCTTTCCTTTCTACTCAAAGAATTCCCTTTAACATTTCTTGCAAGTCTGGTTTAGTGGTGATGGATTCTTTTAACTTTTGTTTGTCTAGGAAACCCTTTATCTCTCCTATTCTGAATGATCACCTTATTGGGTAGAATATTCTTGGGTGCAGATTTTTCCCATTCAGCACTTTGAATATATCACGCCATTTTATTCTGGCTTGGAAAGTTTCTGCTGAACATTCCCCTGGTAGCCTTATGGGGTTTCCCTTTTATGTTACTTCTTCCTTTGACTTTTGCTCCCCCCCCCCTTTATCACTATATTTTGCATATTTGATTACAATATGTCTTGGTGTGGATCTCCTTTTGTTAACTTTTTTAGGGGTTCTCTGTTCTCATGGATCTGGATATCTGTTTCCTTCCTCAGATCTGGGAAATTCAGCTATTATTTCCTCAAATAAACCTTCTGCCCCCTTTTTCTCTCTTCTTCTTCTATAATATGAATGTTATTACATTTAATGGAGTCACTAAGTTCCCTGACTCAATTCTAATTTTACATAATTCTTTTTTTCTCTTGTGCAGCTTGATCACTTTCCATTACTCTGTCTTCTAGGTCACTATTTCATTCCTCTGCTTCTTCCATTCTATTTATTCTATCAAGCATGTTGTTCATTTTGTTTATTGAGCCCTTTATCTCTGCCATGTTATTCCTTATCTCTGTGTTACAAGTCTCACTCATGTCTTCCACTCTTTTCTCAAGTCCAGTGAGTATCCTTATGATCATTACTTTAAAATCGCTATCAGGTGTGTTACCTCTATCTGTTTCACTTAGATATTTGGCTGTGGCCTTGTCCCTTTCTTTAATTTGGGATAGATTTCTCTCTTTTCATTTTGTCTAAGTCTATATGTCTATTTCTCTGTTTTAGGGAAGTTAATATATCTTTTTCTTGAGGGCAATGTCCTTATGAAGAAGAGGTTCTATAGTGTCCTGCTGCATAGAGTACCTTATTCCATAGGGCTTGGCACTTCTGGAAACTTCTCCAGTGTATGTTATGTGCACTCTACTGCTTTGTCCTGCCTGCTTTATCCTTCAGGCCTGTTGTCTGTGAGGCTCTCCTTGTCTATTGGGGGGCAATGTTTGGTCTCTAGCCTGAATATGGCACATTTTAACAAGATGTGTGCTGGCCTTCTTGTGAAATGAGACCTGTTACCACTGCCACCTCCAGAATCAAGGCTCTGCAAAATTCCTGTATTGGGAAACATGGTTTGAGCAGGGATTTGGACCAGTCATCTGCTGGAGGTTACCTGCCTTGCTGGGACTGAGACAAATGTGACAAGGAAGGGGAAGTTCCATCAGAGTGCAGGAGAGCAGGACTTGATGTAAGCACATTAGGTAGCAAGTATTGGCTGTGGTGGTTCCAACAGGTGGCCCTATGCTTTTGCTTAGGGGTGCTGGAAGGAAATGGTTGGTGCCAGGAGGAGTCTCTCCATGGATGCGGATGATCTCCCTCTAGGTCATCCTTGAAAGTGAGCAAATTAACTGCTCATCCTGTTCCCCAGCTGCTCTTAAGATAGCTGTTTCCACATTATATGTCTGTGGGTTGTTTGCTTTCTTTCTCACCAAGAGCAGAGTAATGTCCTCTTGACTCTATCTCAGTCAAGCCTGCTCACCTTTGAAAACTTCAAACTATAAGCCCTGTTAGTAGTAAGAAGTCATCAAATTCAGCCCCTCTCACACTATGGGTATTTATTTTCCCTGTGTGGTTCCTTGTGTGCTAATGTGTCTCATTCTTCTCCATGACCATGGCTCCCTCCCCACCATAGTGACCACGATCTCTTTACATCCTAAACCATGTGTTCATAACTCCTACATGCTTCAGTGTGGTCTCTTCTCTACTTCTAGTTGCAGAGTTCATACAGCCACTTTTCAGTCAACTTCCTGGGTGTTTAGGGTGATTTAACAGTTACTAGTTGTATTCATGAGATGAGGAAATCTTAGAGCCTTCTTATTTTGCAGACATCTTATAACAGTCTATTATTTATTGTCTTTTTTTTTGTAATAACAATTCTAACAGATGGGAGGTGGTATTTCATTGTATTTTTGATTTGTAATTCTCCAATGATTACTGATGGTGTGCACCTTTTCATATTCTTATCAACAATTCGAATATCATCTTTGGGAAAAAAAATATGTCCAGTTCTCTACCCTCCTTTAAAAGGATTATTTGTTATTTTCCTATTGGGCTGTGTCAGTTCTTTTTCTATTACAGATATTAACCCTTTATTAAATATATGGTTTGCAGTATTTTTACCATCTCATAAATTGTTCTTGTAATTCATTAGTTGCTGTGTAGAATCTCTTTAGTTTGATGTCCTGTTTTTCTATTTTAGCTTTTGTTGCCTGTGTTTTTTGTGTCTTATCTAGGAAATCATTGTTGAGACCAAAGTTAAAAAAAAATCTTAATACTATGTTTTCTTTGAGTTTTATGATTTCAGTTCTTACACTATAGTCTTTGGTACATTTCAAGTTAATTTTGGGTGAGTGGTACAAGATAGAAGTATAATTTTATTATTTTCCTTATGTCTTCTACTTTCCCCAACACCATTAATTAAAAAGCCTATCCTTTTGCACTGTGTTTTCTTCTCACTTTTGTCAAAAATTAGTTGAACTTATGTGCATGGGTTCATATCTTGGGTCTCTATTTGAATGGACTATTCTACGTGACTTTTTTTTTTTATGGCGGTAACATACTGTTTTGATTGCTATAGCCTTGCAATATAGCTTGAAATCAGGAATTATGATACTTCTAGCTTTTTGTTCTTAAGATTTCTTTGGGTATTTGGGTCATTTGTGGTTCCATGCCAGTTTTAGAATAACTTTTTCTCTTTCTCTGGAAAATGCCATTGGAATTTCGATAGGAATTTCATTGAACCTGTAGATCACTTTGAATGGTATGATGACATTTTCACAGGATTAATTCTTCTAAGCAAAGAAAACAGGATATCATTACATTTAATTTTGTCATTTATAATGTTTTAAATCAGTCTCATAGTTTTAAGCCTGAAAATACAGATTTTCATAGACCTGAATATACAGATTTTGTACCAACTTAGTTAAGTTTATTTATAATATTTTATTGTTTTTATGCTTTTGTAATAAGAATGGCTTTCTTAATTTACATTTTAGATCACTGTTAAAATATAGATATGAAAATAATTTTTGTGTACTTACTTTGCATCTTACAACTTTATTGAATCATTTATTCTTAAAGATTTTTGGTAGTATCTTTATGGTTTTCTACATTTCCTATGTATAGATCATGTCCTCTACAAACAGATATAATTCTACTTCTTCCCTCTTTCTCAGATGTCTTTTAATTTCTTTTTATTGCCTAATTGCTTTGGCTAGGACTTTCAATACCATGTTAAATAGAAATGGCAAGACTGGAAATCCTTGCCTTACCACTTATCTTTGAGAAAAGACGTTTAACTTTTACTGTTGAGTATGAGGTTATATGTTGACTTGTCATATACAGTCTTTACTAAGTTGAAATCTTCTTTTTCTACACTTAATTTGTTGAGAGTTTATCATCAAAAGAAATGTGGGATTTTGTCAAATGTTTTTATGCATATATTCAGATAATCATAATATTTACATCCTTTATTCTGTTGGTGTGGTATACGATATTTGTTGACTTGCATATTGTTGAATCATCTCTGCATCCTGGGTAAGAATTCCACTTGATCATGTTGTATGAACTTTTTATGTGCCCTTGAATTTCATTTGTTAGGTCTTCCCCACCCCCGTCCTTTAGGATTTTTCCATCAGTTTTCATTAAGAATATTGGACAGTAATTTTTTTTGTAATGACCTTATCAGCTTCAGTATTAAGATAATGTTGGCCTTATAAAATGAATTTGGAAGTGTTTCTTAAAATTTTTGGAGGATTTGAGGAGGATTAATATTAATTCTTCAAATGTCTGGTATAATTTATCTATAAAGCCATCTGGTTCTGACCTTTTGTTAGGAGATTTTTGATTGCTGTTTTTAATTCCTTGTTTATTATTATTCTGTTCAGATTTTCTATAACCTTGATTTAATCTTTGTAAGCTGTATGTTTCTAGGAATTTATCTTTTTTTAAGTTATCAAACTTGTTGACATATAACTGTTCAGTCTTTTATGATCCTTTATATTTCTGTGGTAACAGTATAATGTCTCCTCTTTCATTTATAATTTTACTAATTTTGGTCACCTCTTTTTCTTAGTCTGATTATAGATTTGCCAATTCTGTTTTTCTTTTAAAACAACCAGTCTTACATTGATCATATCTATTACTCTTTATTTATTCTATTACTTATTTCATTAATTTCTGATCTTAACTTTATTCCTTCCTTTTGCTAAATTTCTTCTTCGTATTTTCTTTTCTGGTCCCTTGAGGTATAAATCCAGATTATTTATTTGAAATATTTATTTTCTTTCTTAATGTGGATGTTTATCCCTATAAAATTCCCTCTTAAAACTGCTTTTGGGTAAGCCTGGTGGTGGGTATTAAGGAAGGCAAATATTGTATGGAGGACTGTGTGTGGTGCATAAACAATGAATCTTGGAACACTGAAAAAATAAAATTAAATAAAATAAAAACTGCTTTTGCTGCATGAGATGTTTTGTTATGTTGTGATTCTATTTTCATAGGTGTTAAGATTTTCTTTTTAATTTCCCCTTTGATTTCTGCTTTGACACATTATTTTTTCAGATGTTTGTTGTTTAATTTCCACATTATTTATGAATTTTTCAACTTTCCTCTTGTTAGTGATTTCTATTATGCTATTGTGGTCAAAGAAAATACTTAATGTGATTACAATCTTCTTTTTTTTAAAAGATTTTATTTATTTATTTGACAGACAGAGATCACAAGCAGGCAGAGAGGCAGGCAGAGAGAAAGGAGGAAGCAGGCTCCCCATGGAGCACCTCAGCTGAAGGCAGAGGCTTTAACCCACTGAGCCACTGCCCTATGATTACAATCTTCATAAAATTGTTAGGACTTTGTGGAGCATAACAAATAACATGTAGGACGTGGGGAAATGGAGAGGAGAAGGGAGTTGAGGGAAATTGGAAGGGGAGGTGAACCATAAGAGACTATGGACTCTGAAGAACAACTTGAGAGGTTTTGAACGGGCGGGGGATGGGAGGTTAGGGGAGCCTGGTTGTGGGTATTAGGGAGGACATGTATTGGATGGAGCACTGGGTGTCGTGCAAAAACAATGAATACTGTTACGCTGAAAAGAAATTAAAAAAATTTAAAAAAATTGTTAGGACTTGTTTTATGACCTCATTTATAATCTATATGGAGAATATTCTGCCTATGCTTGAGAAGAATGCATAATCTTCTGTTCTTGGATGAGATGTTGTGTATGTCTGGTAGGTCCATTTGGTCTTAAGTATAAATTACGTCTATTTTCTTAGTGACTTTTCTGTCTGGATGATCTGTCCTTTGTTGAAAGTGGGATATTGAAATAATTTACTTTTAATGTAATGTCTATTTCTCCCTTCATTTCTGTTAACATTTGACTAATATTTTGGGTACTCTGATATTGGCTGCGTGTATAATTTTTACAACCTCTTGATTAATTCACCTCTTTTATCATTATATCATTATCTTCCTTGTCTCTGGTTACAACATTTAATTCAAAGTTTGTTCTGTCTATTAGAAGTATAGCTATATCTGTTCTCTTTTATTTTCACTTGCATGGAATTTATTTTTCCATTCTTTCACTTTCAACCTATGACTGTCCTTAAAACCTAAGTGAGTCTCTTGCAGGCACCATGTAGTTGTAGTTGTTGTTGTTGTTCTTGTTCTTATTTAATCTGCTCAACTGCTTTCTGTGTTTAAGTGGAGAATTTAACCATTAACATTTAGAATAATTGTTTATAGGTAAAGATTTACTATTGTCATTTTGTTAGCTGCCTTTTTTGTTGTTTGTAATTCCTTTGTTCATTTTTTCCTCTCTTGCTTCGTGAATTAGTAATTTTTTGTAGAGATAGTCTTTGATTCTTTTAATGTTATTATTTGTGTACCTATTACAAACTTGTGTATCTCTTCTTTCTGATTATCATGGTTTTTATAATATACATTATAATAGCATATTTTAATCTAATAACAACTTAACTTCATATGCATAAATTTTTTTCTATACATATACTTGCCCCTTCTACATTTTATGTTATCACAATTTGCATTTTCTATGATATTTATTTTTAAAATATAGCTATAGCTATTAACACTGCTGCTTTTTAACCTATGTGTTAGATTTCAAAGTGATTTACACACACAATTAAAGTATTAGAGTATTTTTAATTTGAGTGTAAATTTATCTTTACTGGTTAATTTTATAATCTCATATGTGTTCATGTTACTAATCAGCATCTTTTTATTTCAGCTTAAAGAATGTCTTTTAGCATTTATTGTAAGGCAGGCTGAATGCTGATAAATTTTCTCAGCTTTTTTTTGGGGAAAGTCTTTATGTCTCCATTTCTGAAGGGAATCTTTGCCTGGTAAAGTATTCTGGCTTGCCTGTTTTTAATTTGAGTACTTTGAATATCATCCCATTCATATGGTCTGCAAATTTCTACTGAAAGATCCACTAATAGCCTAACTGGTGCTTCCTTATATGTAATCAGTCCTTTTTCCTCTTGCTGATCTCAAAAAAAATTTTTTTTTGAGAATTTGATTATAACGTTTAAGTAAAGATTTCTTTGGATCAAATCTCTTTGTGGCATTTTGAGTTTTATGTACCTTGGAAGTTCATATCTCTCCTTAGATTTAGGAAGTTCTCAGTTACAATGTCTTTAAGTTCTCTGTCCTTTTCTTTCTCTCATCTCCTTCTCAATTCCCATAGTGTGAATATTCATTTCATGATATCTCATCATTCATGTAAGCTTTGTTGTTTAATTTTTATGTTTATGTTTAATTTTTAAATTATGTTTATGTATGTTTAAAAAAATTAAAAATGTATATGTATGTTTAAAAAAATTAAAAAATTATGTATGTTTAATTTTTTCTTCTTTTTTTCACCACTGATTGTAAAATACCTAGAGATTTGTCTTAATGTTCACAGATTATTTGATTGATTGAATTTGTCGTAGCAGCTCTTTATTGCATTTTATTTGCTGTATTCTTCAGCTCCAGATCTTTTGAACTGTTTTTACAATTTCTGTATCTTTAACTTCTTGTTTTGTTCATGCATTGTTTTCATGAGTTTGCTGAGTTGTCTATTTGCATTCTCTTGAGTACTACTGTGCTTTCTTAAAATAATTATTTTGATTTCTTTTTCAGTAAATTCCCAGATTGTCTTTTCTTTGAAGTCAGTTACTGGAAAATTAGTTTCTTTGGTGGGGTCATGTTTCTTTGCTTTTTTTGTGCATGTGCTTGTGATGGTTTTGAGTTGATGTCTATGCACTTGAGAAATCAGTCCTATTTTCCAGTCTTAAAGGTGGACTTTGTTGGGGAAAAGATGTATGTGAGGGAATTAGCTGGATGAGGTGTAACATCTCTAATTTCTGTTTTACCACAGCATCATATGTCTATGTATCTCCACCAACTAACTTCAATGTTGGCAGAGACTATAGTGCTTTTCTGTGAACAATAATGGTGAAGTCCTGAGTGTGGCAGCCCAGGCCAGGACTATTTAGTTCCCCAAAGGCAGGGAGTGTTGGGCTCCTTTTGTTCTTATTTACACTTTGGAGGAAATTCTAGCCTCTTGATTCTAGATCTAGTGCACTGACACCTTGAGTGGCTGTAGTGGCAAGGTCCTGGAATCAGGCACATGTGGAACTAACACAGTACCTAGGCCCTTCATCGCGGGTGCACTTGCTGCAGCAGTGGTGCTTACATCAGGTGTATAAGCATGTGTGAATCTCTCAAGGAACCAGAAACCATGGGTTTCTGTGGTTCTATCAGGGACTCAGTTAGGGGAGGGATGGAGTAACTGTGCAAGCTCTGATATGATGGAATGTGGTGGTGGTTGGTACTAGTGGTCCAGGTGCAGTAACAACATATTTAGAGGATGATGAGTCAATGTCCCAACTCTGGCCCTAGGGGCAGTAGCAGAACAGGAGCAGTCATTGCCCATTAAATCTATATGTTAGGAACTAGAAGGTGGGATTCAGAGCTTTGGTTCCATGGCCCCAATAATGATAGGCCAAAACCCTGACTGGCAATGCAGTGAAAGTGTACAAAGCAGCAGTAGTGTGGCCTTGGCAATATTGGATTCAAAGGTGAGACTTGGGATTCAGAATAGTAATAGCTCTGGTCCTATAGATAGTGAGTAACTGGGGCTTCCTGATTCCAAAGACTGGGAACAGTGACTCCAGTGATTGGAGCCCCCAGAGGTAGGTCTCACTGTGGTGATAGCTCCATCTCTGCAGAGAAGATTCAGTGGCAGTGATTCTTGGCAGCTCTCTGCTGCTGTGATTAGCACTGGTGAAGACTATGGGAGTCCTCTGTAACAAAGGCTCCACACATCCACTGATGTGAGTCTTTCTGGGATTCTTCTGTTCTCCTTGTCCCCCTAGGGTAAAATCCTCTGAGGGGATCCCAACTGATGCTGAGCTACTTAGGAGTGGGGGATGAGGTAAGACAGATAAAATTCTTCCTACACTTTTCTATGGAGCCATCCTAGTTTTTGAGCTTCACAGGGTTTCTTTTATTCCCCTCTTGTACTCCACAGCAATCCTCATCAGTTTGTAGTTTTTCAAGGGGAGATGTGTGTTGGTACCCCCTAGCTCTCCATCTTACTGACCAGTTAGGTCTCACTTAGCCACTTATTATCATTTCTTGTGTTATTTCATATTGTTAATATACTCCTTGACATTTTGTGTACATTTTGGCTTTTTAATTATTTTTTTTTCTTTCAGTAACTCTGCTTCAGCTGGTATATGTTGTGCAGTGTGTTGTTTTATTTTGAGAAATCTAGTTATTTTGACCTGTGTGTTCATGTTACCTTGAGGTTTCCAGCTATTTTGTCTAGTATTTTGTGTCAAAGAGGAGTTAAAAAGCCAGACTCAGTGACAATCCTATAGAATTAAGAAGAAAATAGGATATAAATCCAGCAGAGGTGAGCCCAAAACATTGTAGTACCACTATTGATCATTTTCATTGTTTGCTAGTCTATCAGGAAACTCTTCTAGTGAAGATATCACTTTTAAATACTTAAGGTATCATCAGTTTTTGGAGGAGCTAAACCTCCTTATCTCAACGGATTTAAAAAGAAAGGATATTTGTATAAATGCTTGAGGCCAGTGGGTCAGTCCAAATCTGTTTAGTCAACCCCTTACCTTGCAGTTGTCCCATGGATACAGGACCCTGGATATCTTTCATTATTTATCTACTTTACTCCTGATTACCTCTGCTCTAGCCATATTTGCCTGTTCCTGTTCATTCAACACAATATACTAATCCCCATATCACTTTGTTTGTCCTTATTCTTTTCTGCCTAAAGCATATTTTTTCGAATCATTGCATGATTGTGTCTTTCTCAATTCAACTGTCATCTTCTCAAAAAGACCTTCAATATTAGACTGGCTAGAGGAACACTTCAATTTCCATCCCAAGCACCCACTATCCCCCATCAAAGTTCTATCACACATCCTATATTACCTTTTTGTTAGTAACAAAAATGGTTTTATTTACTACTTTGTGTAAACTTCTGCCCAAGTCTTCTAAATTAGAAAGAAAGATCATTACTTAAAGTCAGAGACTCAGTGTGTCTTATACGTTATATTCTTTGTATCTACAACACATGGTTTGGCATATAGCACACTTCAATAAACATATTTTAATTGATTATTAACTACTTTAAAGATTGTAGTTTGGATCACTGAAGAAATGTTGGTGGTGTCTTCTGGCCTATATTTTATAGGATAAGGTTGTGTCAAACAGAAAAATAGATGTTTTTTATATAGACCAATAAAGTAGCACTGATTTAACATATGGATGTAAAATAAGCATTCATTATTAAAAAGAAGATTTAAACATACAATTTCCATGTGTTTATAGTGATAATGAAGGTGATAGCATGGTTTGAATTAATACCATGCAGTAGTAGAGTTTCTACAATGAATAGAGTTCAGGTGAATCTGCTCATGTTTTAAGTTCCAGAAGAGATTAACTAGCCTAAAGACTTCATACCAAACTGTGATGCAGAACTGTTTTTGTGTAATCACAAGCTATCTTCCTTGAGAGAGTCAAAGACCTGATAATTCCAGGTCTGAGGTGCGCTCTAGGGTGGATGTAAAAGAGGTCTCAAGGGAAATCAAAGAGCATTGAGTAGTATAACTGAGTACTTTCTGAAAAGAAAAATAGCATACAACTGTAGTTACAGAGCTCATATTCACAGCTTTCAATTTTGTAAGGCACTTACATTAATCCATTAAAAAAATTGCAATTTTCCCACTTGATGTTTTACCTTGACTTAGTTTTTTGCTCACCATTTGTATTCATGATTTTTATGTATCTTTTGTGATTACCAGGATCAACTTTGGCTTCCTTAAACTTCAAACTTTATAGGGCAAAGGTAGAATTTCTATGTAACACTCTCCTACAGATACATGTAGTCTCTCAAGCTATTAGGGATATAATTAGTATCAGTCAATAAAAATACTTCCTTATTATACAATTCTTATTGTTCTGACAGCCCAGTACCTGAGAACTATAGATAGAAAGCAAATGCAATTTTCATCATTTTATGGATGGTCAAAAGCAAATAGGTAATACAGAGATATTTTCTCTGTATACTTCTTGGTTTTGTTTCATCACATTCTTAAAACCTCAACAAACATGGAATCACTTGGCTGAAAATTAGAAATGATTCTATCGCCAGTAGAAACGAACAAACTGCTGGAGAGCTATTTGTGAGAAATCCTGGACCTTCATTTTTGATATTCAATTAGGTAAGGTATAAGAGCAGCTGACATGCTTTTTCTTCCCAAATTAAATGAGTTTCTTAATAGAGGATGTTTGAAGCCAAAATCACTTGACTGGTAGGGCTACTAGACTTTTGAAAAAGGTGAATTGTTTTGCAAAAATAAGTACATTAAGAAATTTTATAACAAAATGGACCTTGTTTATTAGAGTTACTGTAAGACTATTAAATCCCTATAGACTATATTATTCTATTCTTGAAAACTCTTAAATGTAATCCGAGTAACAATGATCTTTGAAATCCTGATAGTATTGCTACTTTACAAATTAGGGATAAAAACCAAAAATAAAGAATCCTTACCATAATACATATTATTATCTTTAGGTATTTAACATGTATTTAAGAGTGAATTGTTTAAGGTATTTTTAAAGTAGAATATTCTTAATTATAACTCTCAGTAATAAAGAATAATGATAGATATAAACCTGGTTATAGAGTAGTAACTGTTTTTGAAAATAATTTTCCTCTGCCTGACTAAAATCAATTGCATGATTAGAAGTGATGTGATTTTTGCTAGCTTGGGAACATGTTAAAGTTGAATCTCCCCAAATTAACAGATTACTATTACTCTTCCAAAGCAATATTTGAAAGAAAAAGAGTAGCTCCATACATACCCCAGTGATAACATTAACCTGTTGAATATTATCCCTAAGACCTAGATTGAGCATCTTCTATTTAGGAATGAAATATAACAAATCTCATCTTTTTTTTAAAGTCCTAAACTAAGCTCTTTCATGACACATTAAGTATGATAAGCAGAAGAGGCAGGGTGCTAATTACTATAGTGATGTGATCCATTTGCTAAATGATGAGAACATCAATAATTCATAAGAATTAGCTGCTAAAACATTTAATGTCAAACAATCCAAGCTTAGCAACTCAGATAGCAATCTTTTGTGTGTACTAGTTGACATTCAGACACTTCCTTTTCATTATGAAATAGAAATGCATTTTCTTTCTTGCAGCAGTTAAGATTATAAAGGATGGCAGATGTAGAATATGTCTACTCTGATTGTTTGCAATACTGAAAGTCTCAGCAGAGAGTCTGCAGATGTCTGATACTTGGTGAAAATCAGTCTTAAAATTTTTAAATGCAAATTGAGTGTCATCTTCTAATAAGCAATGATATGGAAGAAATGACAATAGCATAAATAACCAAATATGGAATACTTAGTTTTTCACATTGAAATAGAGGAAAATTCAGTCCTTGTATTAAATCATGTTATGAGCCTAAATACGGTACATAGATAATTGGTGTTTCAAAGTTTTACATGCCACCAAACCATTAAGTCTACCATTGAAATTTTATCCTGTTTACTTCCTTAGTATCTAATGTACATTTGTGTACTCATAAAATACAGTAATTTAAACCATTTCCTCTAAAAAATATATCATTTTTCAAAATAAAATATTTAAGTTTCTAAATAATTAAGAGCAAATAATAAGGTTGTAAAGTGCTTATCATTTTTTATATTTTTAATCAGAATACTAATAAATATCCATAATGTTATTAATATAAGAAACTGACAGGTAATGTTTATGTGAACTGATTGTTGGAGTCATGAAAAATAAAACTGTGTCTTAAAAATTAAGGTAATCTCGGGGTGCCTGGGTGGCTCAGTGGGTTAAAGCCTCTGCTTTTGGCTCGGGTAGTGATCCCAGGGTCCTGGGATCAAGCCCCGCATCAGGCTCTCTGCTCAGCGGGGAGCCTGCTTCCCTGCCTTTCCCTCTGCCTGCCTCTCTGCCTACTTGTGATCTCTCTGTGTCAAATAAATAAATAAAATCTTTAAAAAAATTAAGGTAATCTCAATGGATAAATGGATAAAGAAGATATGGTTCATATATACAATGGAGTATTATGCCTCCATCAGAAAGGATGAATACCCAACTTTTATATCAACATGGACAGGACTGGAAGAGATTATGTTGAGTGAAACAAGTCAAGCAGAGAGAGTCAATTATCATATGATTTCACTTACTTGTGGAGCATAAGGAATAACATGGAGGACACGAGGAGATGGAGAGAAGCAGCAAGTTGTGGGAAACTGGAGGGGGAGACAAACCATGAGTGACTGTGGACTCTGAGAAACAAACTGAGGGTTTTGGAGGGGAGGGAGTGGGGGGTTGGGTGAGTTGGTGGTGGGTATTATGGGGGGCATGTATTTTATGGAGCACTGGGTGTGGTGCAAAAACAATGAATGCTAGAACACTGAAAATAAATTTAAAAAATGAAAAAAATTAAGATAATAATTTATTTCATAGCTTTAACATTAAAAAAAGTGATGTAAACTGAAAGGAAAATATTTTAATTTATTGAAAAAAAGGAAGAGAGAAAGGGAAAATCACTACATATCTAGACAATACTGAAAAATCATTTTGACAAATGATTCCTTAATGGTTCAGACAAAATTTAATAAAGGTCTTATAAAATAATCTTAATACATACAAAAAAGTGAATAGCTTAAATCCTAAAACCCTTAAATCATCAATGTTCCAGTCTAAAATGATTTTTCTCAGGCTAAATCCACATAGAGTGCTTTATTTTATTTTATATTTTTGTAAGTCCCAGTTGTAATCCTTCATTAAATTTTTGAATAAGTCCTGAAGATATAAATCTCCTTTTGACAAAGCTTTCTACTGACACATTTTGCTTGGGTACAATTAATTTCTATATCTTTTTGTACTTTGGCAGTACAACTAAAGGGAACATCTTTAAACTGGTTTTAATATATAATTATGACATTTTCCTGAGTTTCTAATGAGGAAAATGTTATTAATAATATCACCTTCCAGCATAATTTTGCCTTTCATCCCACTTAAAATTTTCTCCAACTAAATTTTAATGATATCAAGGACAATTTTAGATTGCAACAATTTAATTTTTGTACCTATTAGGCACTGCTTCTACTAATGAAAACTGTCATCTGTCACTAAAGTACACCTCCAAGAAATTTAGAGTAACTATATTATCTCTCAATGAGGAAATTTTACCTTTACCCTGTAGTAACCTGCTGAAGGAAAACTGAATTACACAACCATATAAAGTAAGATGTAAGCATTAGGTTCAATTTTATTTTATTTGAAGGCACTAGATGATTATTTAATCATATTAAAAAATATGTCAAGAGAACTAATATGACTAATTCTTATGGTTTCCAAACTTGACTCTGAGTTATCATGGGAAAGAAATGACTTAAATTGGTGATAAAAAAGGCAGAGGAGGCAGTTCCTGTAGTAACCATAGTTTTAGTCAATGTTGTAAATAGCACTTTTTTTTTCTTGTGTTTGGTTCTGCTCTTAAAAAACTTAACTGAAATTTCTTTTCCGAATCACAAGTAAGCAGTTTTTACTATTTTTTCTCAGGAAAAGTACCATTTTTCTCAGTTTCCCTTCAGGGTCTGCTTTAAATTGAATATTTGTTCCTCTCTCTCTACCCTTCCCCTGCCATAAAATTCATAGGTTGAATTTTTTCCCTCAGCAGAATGGTATTGTAACCAAATTATGTTCCCATCTTAGTGAAGCACAGGATAGAAATACATCAGGTAGAGTTGTTGTACAAAGCTTTATTTATGGCAGATAGGGAGATCACAGGGAGTAACTTCCAAAGCTGTGACCCCCTGAACAAAGGTGAATGGATTCCTTTTATTCAGGGTTAGAATAAATATTTAGAAAGGGGAGCCTTATCGTCATATGTAGAGGTGGGCATAAGGTTGCACATGTACCTTAAGGAAACATGGCCATGTGCATGTATGCCTATATGTTATGTACATGAGGCTTGTGCTCTTCCTTGGGTGGAGATGATAAACATAATTCTCGATCACTCCATGGTATATTTTCACAGGCATGAGTTGAGGGTTAAATTCAACCTGGTCTGGGTGGTCTGGCCTGGTTGACACTCTATGTCCAGGCAGTCATTACTGCCGGATGGGAAGCTTCAATTTTCATCATGGGTTGCTATACTTGTCAGGTCTTGTGCTTGAGTTAAGAGAGAAGCTGGAAACTAAAGCTTAAGGAAAAATGTAGGACTAAATTTGGTGAATACAAGCAGATATGTAGTAAAGGTCAGGTCCTGGAGACTAGCTGGTGAAATTATTTGGAGTTAAGGAATTCGGGAGGTGATCATAATGGTCATAGAATTAAAGCTGTCATAAATGGAATTAGTATAATTCCCCAGAGAGTGCCCTTCCCCTTCCCACCATATGAAAACTCAAGGAGAAGATGGCTGATCTCTAAGCTAGGAGGTTGGCATCTTACCAGACACTGAATCTGTCAGCATCTTGATCTTGGACTTCCAAGCCTCCAGAATTGTGAGAAATAAGTTTCTGTTGTTTATAAAACACCCAGTCCGATATTTTTGTTGTAGCAACCAGAACAGAGATAGAAACTGGTACCAAAAATGGGGGACTGCAGTAATAAATACCTGAAACACGTAAAGTGGCTATGGAATTGGGTAGTGTGAATACAGATTGGAAGACCTTGGTTGTACATGCTAAAAAATGAACAAACAAACAAACAAAAACAAACAAACAAAACCCTACGTTGTTGTGAATGGACCATAAGAGGTGATTCTGGTGAAAGTTCAGAAGAAAAAAGAACTGGAGAGAAAGCCTCTCTCTGGTTGGAGAATAAGTAGTCTTGGATAGAATGTTGACAGAAGCATGAAAAATAAAGGCTATTCAGATGAGGTCTCATACTGAAATGAGGAATTTTATTGGAAACTAGAAGAAAGGTGATCCTTGTTTTAACATGGAAAAGAACTTGCCTGAGTTATGTTCATGTCTTGTGTTTTGTGGAAGGCAGAACTTTCAAGATATAAAATTGGATATTTGGCTAAGGAAACGTCTAAGCAAATTATTGAAGAGAAGTCTCACTCCTTCTGATTACTTAAAATAAAATGCAAGAAGAGAAAACTGATTTAAAGATGGAACTATTACTCAGAGAGGAAGCAGAATTTAAAGATTTGGAAAATTCACAGGCTAGACATACTGAAAAAAAAAAAGAAAACTTGTTCAGAGGGAACACTTGATAGATTCGTGTGAATCCACTATCTCAACAGAAGCTAGGAGCTATTCTCCAAGACAATGGAAGAATGACCTTGAAGGCCATCAGGGGTTTCAGGCCCATCACAGGCCCACAGTGTGTGTGTGTTGCAAGGTGGGGTGTATATGAGAAGGGGAAGAGGAGTAGGCAAATGGGGGTTGTGGGGACAGCAACAAAAAAAAATGCCTTTCCTACCATTTCATTTTAAAATTTCTAAAAAGATTTTGTTTGTTTATTTGACAGAGAGAGAGAAAGAGAGAGAGAGAGAACCCAAGCAGGTAGAGTAGCAGGCAGAGCTGCTGAGCAGAGAGGCCAATGTGGGGCTCAATCCCAGAACCCTGGGGTCATGACCTGAGCAAAAGGCAGGTCATGCTTAACTGACTGAGCCTCCCAGGTGCTCCTCTACCAGGCACACAATTTATTTGGTTTCACAGGTAAAAAGGAATTCTACCTCAGGATGAGAAACACCTTGACTCTCACCATATGTGATTTAGATGATATTTATTTATTTATTTTTAAATAATTTATTTACTTATTATTTATTTGAGAGAGAGAGAGAATAAGCAGAGGGAGGGGCGGAGGGAGTGAGGGAGATTGAATATCTAGCAAACTCAGTGCTGAGCACAGAGCCCATGTGATGCTTAATCCCAGAACCCTGAGATCATGACCTGAGCCAGAACCAAGAGTTGGATACTCACACAACTGAGACACCCAGGTGCCCCTAATTTAGATGAAATTTGGGTTTTTTAATTTGAGTTGATGCTGGAATAAGTCAAGAATTTGGGGGCTACTGGAATGGAATGAGCATATTTTATATGTAAGAAGGACATTAATTTTGATATCCAGGGGGAAAATTTTGTAGCTTAAATATTTGTGTCATCCCCTGCCTCCCCCAAATTACTATGTTGAAACTGTAACCTCCAATGTGATGGTATTTAGAGATGCAACCTTTAAGAAGTGAATGAGATTAGTGTCTTAATAAAAGGGACTCCATTTCCTTCTCCCCTTCTATTGTGTTGAGGATTCACCAGGAAGATGGTTCTCTGTGAACTAGAAAGCAGGTCCTTAAAGACACTGAATCTTTCAGCAATTTTATCTTGGAATTTCCAGCTCCAGAGCAGTGAGAAATAAATTTCTGATGTTTATAAGACATCCAGTCTTTGCTATTTTTGATGTAGCAGTCAGAATAAACAGAGACATAGTTCTGAGGGGGGGTGCAGTCTATTAAACTCTGCCATTAAGAAAGCAGGCTAGAGCACATATTGGAGCACTGGGTGTGGTGCATAAACAATGAATCCTGGAACACTCAAAAAATTATAATCTTGTAGCATTTATTTTCATGTGTTATCATTATTTGATTTCAGTAATAAAAATTAGATTTGTAAAAGTTTTAGAAAACATTTGTTGACTCTATTTAAGACTACACTAATACAAAAAGACAGCATAAGACTCATGTTCTCCTATTTTGATATATTTTAAAATGTTGAGAAATTATAAATGCTACAAGCTTATAATTGTGAAGTAGGAAAACTTTGTTAATGATGTATGTGATCCTGTTCTGTATATTCTGTGACACTTATATTTACAGATGCTTCAGGACTTTCTTTGTGTGCCTTCTTATAAATTTTAGATTGTACCTTTAGATCTTTTAAGTTGTGGCAATTTCTTCCATTTAAGAATAATAAATAACACTTATTAGAGAGAAGTCATTTGAGCAATCAATATGCCTTGTACATTTAACATAAGAAATTACTGAGGTAATTCATAAATAATTATATTGGCGTTTTAGAATAATAAACTGATTCAGAAGGTGATTTCTGATTAAAGTTTCAAATATACTATTTTTATTCTGGTCTTGTAGTTTTAATACTTTTTATCAGTATATATTTGTGATTGCTTTTCTCTTAACAAAGCACTGATATTTTGTAAAGAAACAATGAATTCTTCTGCAACTATGTCAGAATAAATTAAGATGCCAAATTATAGAAATTCCCTTTGTAGGAACAAGTCATTATTTTAATTGAGATATAATTTGTATACAACATCATGTGTAAGTTTAAGGTTGTAAAATGTATTGATTGTTTGCAGTATGATTGGCATTGCAGCATTAGCTAATACTGCTGTTATGTTGCATAATTACCATTTCTTCTAGTTTTGGGAACAATTCCGATCTACTTACTTAGCAAGTTTCCTGTTTATAATACAGTTTTATAGTGTATAATTACTGTGTTCTGTATTAGGTCCAGGACTTTATCTATCAGTTGCAAATGTGTAACCTTAAACAACATCTGTCTTGTTTTTCTAACCTCCAAACTCTGAAAACCACCATTTCACTAGGTATCACATGTAAGAGAGATGATACAGTCTTTGTCTTTTTCTGTGTTACTTTCTTACCTAGCATAATATCCTCAAGGTTCTTCCATGTTGTTGAAAATAGCAGGATTTTTTTTTCTTCTGGCTGATTAGTATCCTATTGTATATCTACATACCACGCTATCTTTATCTATTCATCTATTCACCGAGACTTACGAAACAAATTATGTCTTCCATGTCTTAGCTATTGTGAGTGATGTTGCAATGAACATGGGAGTGCATATGTCTTTTGGTAACATATTTTCATTTACTTTGCATATATACTCATATGTGGCACTGCTGGATGGAATTGTGGTTCTATTTTTAATTTTTGAAAACCATCCATGCTATTCGCCATAGTGGCTAAACAAGTTTACATTACCAGCAGCAGTGCACAAAGGTTCCCTATTCTCCATATCCTCACCAACACTTGTTATTTCTTGTCTTCCTTTTTTTAAAAAAATTTATTTATTTATTTATTTATTTATTTATTTATTTATTTATATTTGTCAGAGGTAGAGTATAAGGAGGAGGAGCAGCAGGCAGAGGGAAAAGCAGGGTCTCTGCTGACCAAGGAGACCGATGTGAGACTCGATCCCAGGATCCTGGGATTGTGACCTGAGCCAAAGGCAGACCCTTAATGGACTGAGCCACCCAGCCATCCCTATCTCTCTTGTCTTCTTGATGATATCTATTCTAACAGGGATGAGGTGATATATCAGCATGGTTTTGATTTGCCTTTCTCTGATGATGAGTGATGCTCAGCACTTTTTCATGTGCCCATTGGCCATTTGGTTGTCTTCTTTGGAAAAATGCTTTTTAGTTCCTCTGATCATTATTAATTAGATTTCATTATTATTGAGTTGTAGGAGTTTTTTTTACAGATTTTGAGTATTAATCTCTGATCACATACATGGTTTGCAAATATTCTCTCTCATCTTGTAAGTTGTCTTTACATTTTGTTGAGGATTTCCTTTGATATGCAGAAGCTTTGATGTTTGGTGTAGTGCCATTTGTTGAGTTTGTTGTTGTCATTTGTTCTTTAGTGTCTCATAAAAAAAAAAAAATCATTACTAAGACCACTGTCAAGAAGCTTCTTCCCTATGTTTTTTTTTTAGGAGTTTTATGTTTTCGGGTTTTATGTTTAAGTCTTTAATGATTTGGAGTTAATTTTTGTGAGTGGTGTTAAAAAAAAGTCCAATTTCATTTGTTTTTAAAAATGTGGTTATCCATCTTTCCCAGCAAAATTTGTTGAAGAGACTATTCTTTCTCACTAGATATCCCTGGCTTCCCTATTAAAATTTAGTTGACTGCATATGAGGGAGTTTACATCTGTAAAATTTATGTTCCTGAGAGTTGCAATCACCATACTCTATTTATATCATTGCACCATTTATTTCAGTAAACTTTTTTTGAATTCTAGGAACTATATTAAGTTCATACACTTCCAAATGAATCAGTACAATTTTATTTTTTACTTTATAATCTATTTATAAGAACATTTTTTCCCAGATGGAACAAACTACATCATAAGTCATTTGTCCTTATGTTGTAAAGATGGCACCATACTCTTCCTCAAGGAGTTTTGGAATAAAGCAAGTTATAAGTAATTAAATAGTGAAGATTTTTTCCCCTCAGTAAAATTTTGAGGTTTCCATTCATCCTGCTTTGTCCCAGACAAATTTTACCTGGAAAACGTCAATGATGTAGTATGTGCTCCTTCTCAATCTTTTAAATAATTGCCTTTCTGAGATCTTGTAAATATCTAGCCTAACTGTTCAAAAACAAGTTGTCTTTCATTTGGTTGGTATTTTAAAAATGTTACTGGATAAATAATGATGAGAATTTTGCACGTGTGACTTAAAGATCTAGAAAATACAAATAGACAGATGTTATTGCTAATTATTAATTAGAAAAAAACTTTCAATTCCACTGTCTCACATATTTTCAGAAGCCATATGTTTATGTTGTTTTCATATTTCCATATGTATTTTCACAGGATAGCAGTTTGACTTTGTAGGTGATTATAAGCATGTAAATTATAATTAATACATAACCTTAATCTGTCTTATTTGCTTAACTTTTGAAGTATTCATTGAAATATTTATTGATGTATTATTAGTTCAGACTAACTAAAACCTTAAGATCTGTTATGTACAGTATTATTCATTTTGTTGAATTTTTAAATTTAGGTTATATTTTCAAGTCATAAAAAATATATGAAAAACTGGACTATTCTTATATATTACTACTACTGCTATTACTACTACTACTGATGCTGCTAATCAACAACAGGTTTATTAATCATAAAGAATCACTTATAGATGTATTTCTGAGAGTAATTATATATTAGAGAATCAAAACTAATTAAAATCACGATATAAAATTATGGTTCACACAACAGCAAGTAGAGGGTGCAGAAGTGCTTACACTAAGCACAGCCTGTTGGGCACATTGGACAACACATTGGTGTTGACAAGCACCGTTTTTCAATTTGGATGCGACCTGAACCTTTCCTCCAACATCAGGGTTTGGCAGGCATGGTTGAGACGATTTGGTCAAATGATGTATGAAAAACAACACTGTATAAATGGGAAAATTTTAGGCATCAAAATTTAATATATGAAAGTATAGGTTATATGAAAGTCAAGTGTTTGAAAGTCAGGAACATTTCCCTTAAGGTATCAATTGTAATTTTAAATACAGTAAGAGATTTTGCTCTCAAAATATATTTCTTTTGGATTTAATGTGTTAAAATGTCTTCTAGGCATATTTATTCCTAAATGGTACCATTCAAACACTTTATTTAAACACACTTTTCCAGTTTTCCAATATTCCTTGAATTTATCATTTTAAGTTATTTCCATAAGTCTTTGGTTCTTAATTATCCCTTGTTTTACTTCCTCCATGGTTAATCATTCTCCAGACAGAACCATGTAATAAATGGATTTAAGAACACGTTGAGATGGTTAAAGGTAATCACTATTCTTAACTTTGTGTAACCAATCGTGATAACCCTAGACTTCCCCACTTTTTCCTACTTACACGAATAGAAGCACTTGCAATGTAAACACTACCCTCTATTTCTCAGCATGTAGTTAAAGATCTACTTTTGTAGATATTTTAAAGATCATATCCTTCATAGTATTAAAGAAAAACTCCTTTCACAGGTGTTTTGTCTCCACATCTGACTAAAGAGACCCTCCAGCATGTCACTGTGTGTTTGCTATCTTTGGGAACTTTTATTAGTTAGCTGCCATCATTAAAAATTCAGAGCACTAGGTCAGAGATGTGGGTGTGGTTGTTTTTTTTTTTTTTGTCCATTTATGGTTGGAAAATGGGATTCTTTGCTTGAGGAGTAATCAACTTCAGTTTTTTCAACAGCTGTACCTTTGGGGTTTTTTTTCTATAGCTTTTATTTGAGGAAATAAGGTTAGTAATAAAAATAAAAGGAAGCAACTTTGCAAGACATACAGAAACACATAGAGAAACACAGGAACTAATGGATGAACTTTACACCTTGATTAATACCTTACTACAAACTTATTGCAGGCATAGAAGGAACAAAGCTGAACAGGTATTGCTTGGCTAATTAATATCTTAGGGCTTCTGATATATTTAAAATTGCCCTATCTTTAGTGACAAAAGATTTCCATTATGGAAATCTTACAGATTGGGTGTAATATGAGAGAGTAAACTGCTTTTGAGGCTGATCATTTACCTGTGGACTCATGGCTTATGACCTACACAGTTGACCCTTGAACAACTTAGGTATGAACTGCATAGGTTAACTTATATGTATATATATTTTTTACAGTACTATAAAGGTGTTTTTTCTCCTTTATGATTTTCTTTTTTTTAATAAGATTTTTTTTTAAATTTATTTATTTGTCAGAGAGAGAGCGAGCACAGGCAGACAGAGTGGCAGGCAGAGGCAGAGGGAGAAGCAGGCTCCCCGCCGAGCAAGGAGCCCGATGTGGGACTCGATCCCAGGACGCTGGGATCATGACCTGAGCCGAAGGCAGCCGCCTAACCAGCTGAGCCACCCAGGCGTCCCTCCTCCTTTATGATTTTCTTAAAAACATTTTCTTTTCTCTAGCTTACTTTATTGTAAGAATAAAGTGTAAAATGTGTGTTAATTGACAGCTTATGTTATCAGTAAGGCTTTGGTAGACATTAAGTTATTAGTAAAGTTTTTGCGGAATCGAAAGCTATACATGAGGATGGGGGATGGAGCCCCTAACGCTTGCATTGTTCAAGGGTCAACTATAATCAGTTCAGAAGGTACAATGTTTCAGAAAGAATAAGAAGAGGTCAAAGGCGGATGCTAAATATCATTCTTCCACTAAAATTGATTACTACCCCTCTGCCTTAACTTGTAAGAACTGATCCGGCATAGAAATGTTACGTACACACCCAATTCAATAAAAATATGTCCATTTATGTATTCTTCCTGTTGCTTTCCAAATTAGAAAAAAAAATGTCATGGATCATGGTTTCCTGAAATCCCTGAATCTTGAATGAACAAGCAGTGTTGCTTTAGTTTCTCATGAAAAATTAATGCTGTTCTTGTATGGTGTTTCTAGAAGCACTGAATGGTGAGGGCTTCATGAAAACAACAAACTATGTCTTGCTTATAGCCAGCATTTCAAATCATAGGCTAAAGGAAAATACCCAAAAAGGATTTATTTTATTACAGATAAAGAGGTCAGCAATAACAGTATTTGGTTTAAAAAAAAAAAAAGAAAAAGCTCAGAAAGTTATAATCAATTCTTAACTGTTCAAATTGCTGTAGGAGACCTATGACATAAATTATTATAAACCTGAGATAATTCATCCTGCATATCAAGCAATAGTTCATTGAATTCCATAACATTTCCATTTCAATGCTAGATAATATAGAAATCAACCTACGGATAATGTACTGCTCTACTAGATACTGCATAAAATACTGCAAATGCTGTATTAACTATAGCAGCTACATGTCATAACACAAAAAATGGATAATTTGTACTCAGTATAATTAATACCAAGTTATACAATTAAAATAAAGTGTTATTTATAGCAAAAGATACATATTTTCATGTGAAGAAATATTTTTATCAATATACTTAGCAAAGAATCATAAAAAAAGCTTTAGCCTTCATTTATTCTCTTTAAACTTTGCATATTCCAATATAAGTTCTTCCTACATATTTCATTTGTAACTAGAAGCCTCCCACTGAGCTTGGGGCAGGGAAAATTAAAATATGATTTGTTTACTTATGTTAATATTTGTCTAGAGAAATTGGTATAAACTGAAAAATTGTAACTTCATTCAATCTTAATTTGCTGGTGACACAAAATAGAAACGGAGAAAGAAAACACATGAAGAATTGGGAGAAGCAGTGATTTCAAAGTTAAAAGACAGAAAATGTTCATAATTGTTACACTTTAGCAAACACTTGCTGGTCCTACCATTTTTCCTGAAGTACCTTCTCCATTTCCCTGCTGTATGTACTCCTTATCCTGTGAGCTTCGATGAGCCATCGTTATCATTCCTTTACACTTACCCTTGACTCCCTTGCCTGTTTCTCTTTTATTCCTTCTATCCTAGCAAAATTTTAACCTTGGTAAAACTATAATGCCTTTCCTAAAACCTTGGCTGAACCACTGGTCTCACTCTGATCCTCAATCTCAAATGAGCATTGAAAAAGATTTTTAATCTTATTACTGTTCAGAGTGAGACTGTTTTCCTGCTTTCCTAGGGAATGATTCTATAACTCTTCTTTCCCATTTTATCCTTTGGTCCATTATGGAAGTGAGGTGTAGGGTGTGATGTAACCCCATATCATCACCTTCAGGACTGAGAAAATTGTTTCCTTCACTGCTGGGACTATTTATTGCCTGCTGATCACTTACAGCTAAATCTCTCCCCAGGCATTTCCTTCAGTGGAAGGAAACTTACCCAAGGAAGGTTATGTCCTTTCCTAGAGACAATCCAATTTCAGTGACTGTCAATGTGAAGATGCAAAGACTCAGCCTTTAACCTCAATTTGGGACAACTCTGAATGGTCACCTTAGGTCCAGGGCTCCACATAGAATCAGATGAAACCCCTGTTGCAACTGAATCATCTCTCCCATTTGTAATCCATTTTACATTCCCTCACAGGTGCTGCTCCTACGCACACTCCCCAACATGCTTCTGGAAAACAAATGTCTGACTCAGAATCTGTTTCCCAGGGAAGCCAACCTGACTGGGTTGATCCCAGCAAGAAATGGTCTATAGGAGCTGACTCTATAACACAATTTTGGAATTGGTGACTGGGGCCATCTGGTAGTGAGGACCCCATCATTGACAGTAAGTAGAAATTTGGATAGCTGCCATAATCTTTAAAATTTTTGTTATCAGTAAACTAGGAATATTGGTGGGAGGAAATACACTGCTACATGCCATATCTCAAGTACTTAGGAAGTTATTGAGAAGTAAGAATTATAAAGACATGTAATTTGATGGCTTTTGCTGAGAATCACTAGATGTATTTGAGAAATAAAATACAATAAGAGGCTAGAGTTGACTAGCCACTAAGATAAAGCAGATATGAAAGAGGTGAACTTTTTTGCCGATATTTACGAAGACTTGTATCTTACAAAACTGGAGGGTAGAAAATCTGGGAATGGAGTCTCAAGACTTGATTGTAAGAGTAGGAAAGCTCCGGAAATGATTTTTAAACCTTCGGTGTATTGGATCAAGGAAATACTAGATCATAGGAGCAAGACATAACTTGGATAAGTAAATTTTTTCCAGGTTTTAAAACTTTTTATTTGCATATTAAAAATGTGCATTCCAATAATTAAAATCATTTGAATGAAAAGATGACATTCTGATTTAAACTGCAGTTTACAGCCTGCAGGACACCTTTGACCACCTTGGTTTTTACTCTAGATTTCACCCAGCTTCTTCCCACACCAACAAGCAAGTTATTTTCCTTCCCTAGCAGCCAAGCAGACATGCGGGAGAGGGAAGCATGGTCTTCGTGGCCAGTTCTTCTTGATTCTTTGATGTAAAAAGGGACATCACAGTCATGTAAACCTGATCCAACCTCTTTGCATCTTATAAAGTTAAACAGCTAAAAGAAGTAAAATAAGAAGGGAATGCTTGTGGAATGTACAATGCAGATGGGCGGTGCACACCTCGTAACGATTCGCCAGATTGCTTCTCCTTTTCATCGTTTCTTTTGGAGGCAGTGGATTTTTCTCTTGTATTTCTCTCTTTGATTTCAACTAATCAAATTTTCTCCACTTATAAATTGCAATAGGATTAGCACCATAGTATTAGCTAACCTCTATCATATCCATTATTATAATTTCCTTTTTGAGGTGAGCACCATTAAAATCTGTCTCAGCACCATTGAAGTTTCTAATATGGTTTGTTGATTATAATTGTTATCTGTGTTTTAGATCTTCGGGACTTATTTACTAGTTACATGTTTATACCTTTAAAAATCATTTCTCAGTTCCTCTATCCCCAGTGCCTAGTAACCACCATTTTACTCCTACAGTTTGCATTTTCAGATTCTATGTATAAGTGATAGAATTTAGTATTTGTTTTTCTTTGTCTGAAATAGTTCACTTAACATATACCTTTGGTATCCATCCATGTTGCTCCAAATGGCAGGATTTCTTTCTCATGGCTAAATAATCTAATATATATATATATATATATGAAATATGATAATATATAATTATATCATATATATATAAATTTTCCATTATCCATAATGGACATTTAGATTGTTTCCATATTTCCATATCTTGGCTATTGTAAATAATGTTGCAGTGAACATAGAAATGCAGATATCTCTTTGATATCCTGCTTTCATTTCCTTTGGATATATACCCAAAGTTGGGTTTGATGGATCATATGATAGTTGTATTTTTAATTTTTTGAAGAACCTCCATACTGTATTCCATAATAGCTGTACCAATTTATATCCCTCCAATGGTGTATAAGTGTTTCCTTTTCCTCACATCCTTGCCAAGACTTACTTCTTATCTCCTTGGATAAACATTCTAATGGATGTGAGGTGATATTTCTTTGTGGTTTTGATTTATATTTCTTGATGGTTAGTGATGTTAAACATCTTTTAATGTAACTGTTGGCCATTTAGATATCTTCTTTGAGAAAAAAATATATATTTAGTTTCTTTGTCCATTTTTTAACCAGAATTTTTGTTGTTGTTGAGTTGTATAAGTTCTTTATACATTTTGGATATTAACCCCCTATTTGAGATATGGTTTGCAAATGTTCTCTCCCATTCTGAAGGTTGCCTTTTTTTTTAAGATTTTATTTATTTATTTGACAGACAGAGATCACAAGTAGGCAGAGAAGCAGGCAGGGAGAGGGGGAAGCAGGCTCCCTGCTTGAGCAGAGAGCCTGATGTGGGCTCGATTCCAGGACCCTGGGATCATGACCTGAGCCTAGGGCAGAGACTTTAACCCACTCAGCCACCCAGGTGCCCCTGAAGGTTGCCTATTCATTTTGTTGATTGTTCCTTTCTTGTGTGGAAGCTTTTTAGTTTAACTTGGCCCTACTTATTGATTTTTGCTTTGTTACTTGTCCTCTCAGTGTCCTATCCAAAAAATTATTGTCAAGACCAATGTCAAGGAGACTCTTCCTTAGGTTTTCTTTTAGGAGTTTTATGTTTCCAGGTCTTATGCTTGCCTTTAATCTATTTTGAGTTAACTTTAATGAATGATGTATGATAGAGGTCCAATTTTATTTTTCCTTGGATACCAAGGATAGCCAACAGCATTTGTTAAAGAAACCATCTTTTCCAGATTGTGTGTTCTTGGCTACCTTGTTGAATATTAGTTGATATGCAGGGGTTTATACCTGACTATGTATTATTTTTAAGTGTTATATGTCTATTTTTATGCCAGTACTGCACTGTTTTAATTATTATAACTTTATAATAAAGTTTAAAATCAGGAAGTGTGATGCTTGCAGGTTTGTTCTTTCTCAGGATTACTTTGGGTATTTGGGGTCTTTATGGTCTTACACAAATTTTTCTATTGTTCTTTCTATTTCTGTAAAATATAACATTGGGATTATGATGGGCATTACATTGAATCTATAGATGGTTTTGGGTAATGTGGAAAATTTAGCAATTTTAAGTTTTTCATTTTATTTTTTCCAGACCATGAACACAGGAAATCTTTCCATTTGTTTGTCCTCTTTGATTTATTTAATGAAAGTCTATTAGTTTCCATTGTATAAATCTTTTGGTTCCCAGATTAAATTCATTCTTAAGTATTTTGTTTGTTCTGATGCTATTGTGAATGGAAAGTTTTCTTCTTTTTCAGCTATTTTGTTGTTAGTGTATAAAAATGCCACTAATTTCTGTATGTTGATTTTTTTTCCTGCTACTTTACTGAACTAATGACAATTTTCATTCTTTCCAATTTGAATGCCTCTTATTTCTATTTCTCTAGGTAGGACTTCTAGCATTATATTGAATAAGACTAGTGAAAGTGGGCATCCTTGCATTCTTCCTTATCTTAAAGGAAAAGTTTTCAATCATTCACTGTAGGGAATTATGTTAGCTGTGTGTTTTCATATACAGCTTTTAATATGTTGAGGTATATTTTAATATGTTGAGGTGTATCCAGTTTCTTGAGGGTTTTTATTATGGAACTATGCTGTATTTTGTCAAATGCTTTTTCTGCACTTATTAAGATGATCATACATATAAGGAATCTTTTTCACTAAAACACTTTCCTATGACAAAGTGTTTAGCATCATGGCCCAGACTCTAAAAGACATTGTTTCTTAAAGTTTTGTAGAATATAATCATTTTCACTAAGTGAGGTAGACATATAAAACCGCTATAGCAAGATAGTAGATTTGAGTCCAAACATATCACTAATACATTAAATATTTTTGATTATTTGAAAAGATTATCAGACAGGATATCAAAGGATAACCCAACTATATGCTATATAGAAGAAACACATTTAAATATCAATAAACTTGTAGGTTGAAAGTAAAAAAACAGAAAAGTCAAACCATGTATATACCAATTCTAAGAAAGCTAGAAAGGTTATATTAATGCCAGTCAAAATAGCCTTAAAATTATCAAAGAGTAACAAAATAAATTGAGGCATTTTATAATGATAAAGAAGTCAGTCTACAAAAAGGCATAAGAATTATAGATGAACACATAATAACAAAGCTTCAAAACAAATGAAACAAAAATTTATAAAACTAAAACAAGAAGTTGATGAATCCACTATTATTTTTGATGATTTTAACAATCTTTTTTCATTTGTTGATTAAATCAGTAAATAGAAAGCCAGTAAAGGAACAGAAAACATGAGTATTACTATGAAACAATTTGATGTAATTAATTGTATAAAAGAGAAAACCAAACAACAGAATACACATATTTTCAAAGTACACATAAACAACCACAAAATAGTCTCTAAGAAGTCTTAATATTTTGGTGAATGTTATGACACATGTCATTGCTATGTCTACCTTACTATTTTGATATAAGATATCTTATTAATATCCTAGTACCTGCCAGGCTCCCACTCTTCTTGAATAGAGCTTAAAACTTCACGGCAATTGCAACTCAGCAAAAATACTTTGGCAAAAAATAAATCACTGGGTGATCCCTATTCACTGGTATTGAGTTTAGTATAATCTAAAACAAATCAAACCCCCCCAAAACAAACAAACAAAAAACAAAACAGTATTGCCCCAATAGCAATACTTGAAAATAGGGCAAAATAAGTAGAAAACTTGCACATAGAAAACTATATAATGTTGTTGAGAGAAATAAAAGAAAGTCTACATAATGGAGACTAATACTGTGTTCATGGATTGGGGGACTCAATATTGTCAATATATCAAGTGTTGCCTATTAACTAGGTTGAATATAATCTAATCAAAATACAAGTAGTTTTTTTTTCTTTGTAGAAGTTGATGGTCACCATTTCATTTGGGGATCTATTACAAAGCTATAGTAATCAGTACAATGTAGTATGGGTATAAAGATACACAAAAAGTTCAATAGAACAGAATGGGGAGTTCAGAAATAGCTATACACATAGTTAATGAATTGATTTTTTTCATAAACAATTGTTTATGAAATTATGAATTGTTTCAAAAACAATTATTAGAAAAGAATAAGCATTTCAAAAAGTTGCTAGAAAAATTGAGTACAAATATTAAAAAAAATGCTTTACCTGTTCTTTACACTATATCCAGAAAGTAATTCAAAATGTGTACCAGGCCTAAATATATAAAACACGAAATAAAAAAATACCTTCTACAATAAAATATGGAGGAAAACCTTTGTGATATTGGGTTAGGCAAATAATTTTTGGACATAATACCAAAGCACAATCCATAAAAGAAATTTGATAAACTAGGATACATCAAAATTAAGAATTTCTGCTCTTTGAAAAAGGATGTGAGACATAAACTGTAAAAAAAATTGCAAATCACTTAACAGATAAAGAACTTACATTCAGAATACATAAAAAACTCTTAATACTTGATTACAATAATTCAACAACCCAGTTAAAGTGTGCCAAGATCTTGACATCAAGCAATACAAATAGCCAGAAATCACATGAGAAGACGTTCACTATCACCCTTCTTATTAGACAGATGTAAATTTAGACTACAATGAGATACCACTATACAGATAGTAGAAAAAGTATATCTAAAAATTATGACCATACCATGTATTGGCAAGGATGTGGAAAAACTGGAACTTTTTATTCATTACTGGTAGAAATATAAAATGGTACAGCCCTTTAAAAAAGACCCTAAATGGCCAAGATGTACGTGAAAAGATGCTCAATGACATTAATCATGAGGGAAATTCAAGTCAAAACCAAATGAGATAGCGCTTCGCACCAGTTAGGATGGCCATTAAAAAACAACAGTATTGGTGAGTATATAGAGAAATCAGAACCCTGTTGGAACACAAAATGGTGCAGATGCTATGGAAAAGAGTATGGAGTTTATTCAAAAAATTAAAACCTAGAACTACCATATATCATCTAACAATCCTACTTCTTGGAATATACCCAAAAGAAGTGAAATCAACATCTTGAAGGGTTAACCAAACACCCATGCTCATTGCAGCATTATTCACAATAGCCAACATATGGAAACAAGTCAGATGTCCACTGATGGATAAATGAATAAAGAAAATGTTTCCTATACACATAATAGAATATCACTCAGCCTTAAGAAAGAAGGAAATACTACCATTTGCAGCAATGTTTTCCTGGATAGACATAGAAGACATTATACTAAATAAATCAGTCACAGCAGGACAAATTTGCATGATTATTTTTATATGAGGCATCTAAAATAGTCAAGTGTATAAAAGTAGACAATAAAATGTTGATTACCAGGGAATAAAAGAAGAGAGGTTGGGAAGCTGTTTATTGGGTATGAAGTTAGTTTCACAAGTAGGGTAAGTGCCAGAAATCTGCTATACAACATGGTGGCTATAGTTGGTAATAATATATTGTGTATTTAAAATTCTATTAATTTAAAATTCTATTAAGAGGGTAAAACTCACCTTGTGTTCTTACCACAAATAGCCCTCCCCCCCAAAAAGGGAGACAAGGAAACTTTTATATACACACACACACACACACACACACATATATATGTGTGTGTGTGTATATATATATATATATATATATAATTATTACATGGACTATGGTATTGTGTGTATATATATATTGAAATTCACCAAATTGTATACATTCTGTATAGTTTTTGTGTACCAATTATACCTGAAGAAAGCTGGAAAAATATAAAAGAAAATAGCATAATCACCTTGAAAAGTAATTTGGAAGGTCCTTAAGAACAACAACAAAAATTAACCTTCCACTTACCATCTAATTCAGCCAATCTACTAAACATATCCAAAAGAAATGAAGACATATTTTTCATACAAATATTCATACAAATATTTCATACAAACATTCACAGAGGCTTTAATTATAATAGCCAATAGTGGCAACAACCTAGTCTGTCAACTAATATCCATTAAAAGTACATCAGTAAATAAATTTTGATATGCTCATACAATGGGATATAATTCAGCAATGAGGTGTAATGAACTATTGATGCATGTAACAAGATGGATAGCCCTCAGATTAGACTAGATGAAAGAAACTACACCATAAAAAAAAGTATGGATGTGATTCCATTTATATAATATCCTGGAAAACCAAAGCTATTTTATATTAACAGTAAGTCAATGAAGAGTTGGGTATGGTGCAGAAAGGGAAAGCAGGGAGAAATTATAAAGGGTCAAGGAGACTTTTGGTGTGATGTATTGTGGTGATGTTTTCCTAGGAATATGCATATAACATATAAAAGTATACGTTTTATATTCACTCTATTTCAGTTATACTTCTGTATGAGCTATTTATCACCACATAACACATAAGCACAAACTTAACAGCTTAAAATAACACAAATTTGTTATCTTGGTTTTGTGCTTCAGGATTCCAGGTACAGCTGCAAAGAAGGTATTAGCCAGCCTGTATTCTCATCTTGAGGCTTGACTGGAAGCAGGATCAACTTCCAAGTTAAATTAAGTTGGTAGTACTCACATCCCTGCAATAGCAGGTTGCCATACTCCAGTCCTAGAAGAGGATATTTGCAGCTTTTAGAAGCTGCCCAGATTTCTTTACCACATTGACTTCAGTGTGGCTGCTTGTTTCATTAAACATGCAAAGAGTGTCTCTAGCTCCTGTCTGCTAAAATGGAGTCTCACATAACATGATATAATCACAGGAAGGAAAGACAGACATACTGTCACTTTTGCAATTGTCTATTGGTTAGGATGACAGGTACTGCCCTCACCAAGGGTACAGTCATGTGAATACCAACAGGAAAGAATTATTGGTTACCTTAGCGTTGGTCCACCTTGACAACACTAATGTGGCTGTTAAAAAAAAAAAAAAAAGCCTGCTAGGTCCTGCCTGAAACATGGAGAAAATTTTGTTATTTCAGACTTTATTTTGGCTGACCAAAAAAATTTAACTTTTCTTTTGTGGAAAAATTAAATAATTTTTTTTCAAAAGAATAAAAACCAGACCTTGACTGAAAAATTACTACCCAAGGGAAATTATGGTCTGCTGTCCCCTATCTTCATGCCACTCCGTTTCACATTTTATAAGAGACTCCATAAGTCATGAAATTCCCATAGCCTCTGGTTCAGCAATTACCAGGTATGCCAATAATATCATAAAGGCCATAGAATTATTCATGTAACAGTTTCATGTGATTCATGAATGTTAGTGGTTCAAAGCCGAGTTGCTAGAGATAAAAGTGATATGTACTATTTAGAGGAAAAAACAATTGTGCTTACAACAATACAGTACTTTCTTGGGACTTTAATATGTACCAAAATAGTTCAGGAAACAAATATAAAAATGAGGAAATTTCAGGTGATTTTGCTAATGTGCCCATTATCTGGTTCTATAGATTCTTTGGACTAGAGATAGTATCTATACTCTCGGTTTAGTTTGGGAATTCTGGGCTCCTGCTTATAAATGAACTATAAACTCATAATTTTTATCTTCATAATCTATGTTGTAGGATTTAAATATGTGATCTCCATAGTCCAAATGTCCTTATGCAGCTGCTAGTCCTAGTAAATGATCCAAAACCTGTCATTAGACCAAGAGGATAAACATAAGATCTGAATAGAGGTTGACTCAACTGACCAACAACTTAATATATGACAACATCACAAATATTGATAGGCATCTGGGCTGATTAGGTCCCCAGAGGGGAATGATCTAAGCTCCCACTTGGGCTGGAAAAGGACTTCAAGTTGACTGAAAGCTAAGACCATTCTTGTCAAAAGTACTTTGATGTTTAGGTAATTCTCAGCTAGGAAAATAAAGATATTAAAACAACTTAAAATTTCTTAAACCAATTTATTTGAAATAATGCCACTTATCTGACAACATCCTTTTACGAGGTGAAACAACTTGTTAACTCATCAATTTTCATTTGAAGACCTTTCACCAGTCTTAGATTTTTACTTTGAGTGATAGAAGGTTTTGAATGGCAGAATAACACGAACTGATTTTTAAAAGATAACACTGGCTGGAGTGCCTGGGTGGCTCAGTTGGTTAAGCATCTGACTCTTGATTACAGCTCAGGTCATGATCAGGGCTATGGGATCAAACATGTGCCAGGCTCTGTGCTGGGCATTGAGGCTGCCTAAGATTCTCTCTTCCTGCCAGAGACCTTTCCCCCACCCCAATCACCACCTCTACCCACCCACCCCCCAAAAAATAGAGACAGAGAGAAAGAAAGATCCCCAGTCCCTTCCGCCATGTGTGGACACAGGAAAAAATTCCAGATATGAACCAGGAAGAAAGCTCTCATCTGACCCTTATTGTGGGTATCTAACCTCCAGAATTGTGAAAAATTCACAATTACCTAATCTCCCAGCAATATCTTCAGTTGGTTGAATTTAGCTAGAATCAGTTAGAATAAAGCCCTAAAAGTCATGGTGGGAGATGTCATATCTCTCTGATATAGAATAGAGAGAATGAAAGGCTATTAAATGGAAAACCCCCTATTGTTCCTGTACACCTGCTCTAAGCCTTAATGCCCTGAATCATTTGACCTAAGCTATACAACACAAAGAACTACACTCTTCTTGCTTTCAAATGGAAATAAATTTGGCTAAACTAAGATGAGGCTTTTGCATTGTAGAAAGGAGTTATGAAAATATTACCTTAGCACAGAAGGCTTTAAAGGAGGCTTACATGTGTGTTTAATGCATGCACTAATTTTTAAAACTGTTTGTGGCTCATCCACCTGTCCCCTGGTTAATACAATGAAATGAGCAAAATTAATCTTATAAGGCCCTTTCCACTTCAGGCCTGTGCTCCTGTGTTTACCCTCCAGCCTCATGCTTTCTAGAGGAAAGAGAAGAAAAGTACTCTTTTCCCTTTATAGACATATCATAAACCCACAGGCAGGTGTAAGAAGATACAAAATGGTGGGAAAGTCTCCCTGTGAGTATGAATGAATATCCTCCTTCTTTCACACGACAGGGAGAAATGCCTCAGTATCAGCTCTTTCTCACTGAATAAAGCTTTCAAAAGTGCTAGGCTGAATAGAAGCAGCCAGTATCATTCTATGACTTTCATCACTGAGGAATGTGCCCCAGTAACCCCCAGAGAGGCACATAAAGAACAAACACAACCTTGAGACAAGGGCATTCTGACAGTACCTACTTTTAAGAGCTTGGGGCCTGAAATCAAGCTATGTTAGTTTGAATTTATGTTCTAGCGCTTTTCTGCAAGTTACTTAAAGTACCCGAGCTTTAGGTTTCTTATTCTTTTCCCCATCTATTTAGCTTTATTTCTAATTGAGAATTTTCAAAAAGCCATTCTGCTTTAACAGGAAATCTGCTCTAACAGGAAATCCTCTGAATACTCACTCATTAGGGTAAGATAACTATTGAGTACAATGGCTGCATTTAATTCAGCATTTAATTTCTGGCATGAAAGAATAGTAAAAGCAAACAAGCTTGCTGTGTTTGAGATCATCTCCACTAACTTGCTGCCCCTCACTTCCAGTCCAGCAGCCACCAACTTTGCCACTATCATCACCACCATCATTTTATTCTTACTGCACTCTCCTTTCTAGCAACTTGTAGCAGCAGAAGCCTCGGAGCCATCAGGAGCACCTCGCTGTCTCAGTTGGTAGAGCATGTGACTCTTGATCTTAGAGTCAAGCCCCACATTAGCATAAAATTTATAGATCAATCACAGTAGTTGATTATAAAAGGATATAACTGAGGAACAGTTAAGTGAAAGAGTTACAGAAGGTGAGGTATGGAGAAAAGGCATGCAGCTTCTTTGCCCTCTCCAGGCCACTGTTCTCTCCGCATCTCTACCTGTTCACCACTCTGGCAGCTCTGGTTCCTTATCTTAAAATTGGAATGACAAGGAAGGGAGTATAGGGTTGATATGAGGACCAAATCAGATCACGAAATTAACACACCACATTCTCCTGCTCTTACTGTTAACACTATCACTTTTATGCCAGTATGTAAGAGAGAGAGAGAGAGAGAGAGAGAGTGTGTGTGTGTGTGTGTGTGTGTGTGTGTATGCTGACCAAGATGCCCTTAACATTGTCCTTGACTAAACTTTATACAAGATCCTTCCTTACTTTAGGCCCTGATCCCCTTTTTCTTAGAGCAGTTAACTTAGAAACCTTCTAAGTTCCTTCTTTGTCCCTTTGAGATGTAAATTTTCTGAAGTCTCTAGCCAGTTTTAAAATCCAGTATTGTCTTTTTCAATGACCTAAAAGCCATCCCTTTTAAATGAAACTATCAAGGCAGATAGTGCTCCCAGTATCTGTGGTAGGTAAGAGCCCAACTTTCATGGGCTCCTTGTTTCAAGTTGGAAAACTGCCTCTTGTCACGAAGATAAGATTCAATTTGTTGTTGTTTTTTTTTCCCTTTGGAAAGGCCACCTAGAGAACACAAAGGACTTAAGATTCCCCGTACACCCTTTTGAAAACTCTCCTGTCTTTTGTTTTGGCGAAGTTAAGCTCAGAGAGCTGTTTCTGCTTATTACGATTGCCTTGACAGAAGTCTCCCTTGCCTGTTTAACTTTGTCTGGTGACTGGTTTGACAGTCCTATGAGTTGAACAAGAAATTTTATACATGTATTTTTCTAAATCTTATACTCTATAGGCTTAGCACCTCAGATAACAAAACTCTATTTGCATATAGACAATTTTGCACTAATGCATAGCTACAGATATTGAAGAGTAATAGTCAGCTTTTTTTCCTATTTCACATCAGAACATAGTCTGAAACTTGCACCTTGTGTATTTTTCATGCTCTAGATACTTTAGTAATTTTATCTGAGCAAATGAGCCAACTTAGGAAACACTGATTTAAAAGTAAATGTTTTTCAAGTTTCTTTTCCCTAAATGAATCCATAGGCCTTTATTGCCACGCTAACATGTGTTCAAATTTCATTCTTTATACTCTGCTCAGAGGATTTCATTATAAAATTATGTACCAACTTGAAGAACTATACTTTTTTTTAAAGATTTTATTTAATTATTTGACAGACAGAGATCACAAGTAGGCAGAGAGGCAGGCAAAGTGAAAGGGAGAAGCAGGCTCCCTGCTGAGCAGAGAGCCCAATGCAGGGCTAGATCCCAGGATGCTGGCATCATGACACGAGCCGAAGGCAGAGGCCTCAACCCACTGAGCCACCCAGACACCCCAGAATTATACTTTTTAATATATATTTAGCTTTCATATGATTTCTTTGTTTTCAAAGGTAATTGTTTTGATTTCAAAGGTTATCTACCAAACTGCTGCATACCTCTAATTTGCCAGTTATGAAGAATAAGTATGTATGAGAGTTATTTTTTTCAATAGATACATCTATAATCATTAATCAGCTTAAGTATGATTCAAAGTTGAAAGCAAGCTTTCATCATATATCATGAATATAAGTAATTTCCTTAGAGACTACTACCCTACTGGAGAGGAGAAGGGAGTTGAGGGAAATTGGGGGGGGAGGTGAACCATGAGAGACTATGGACTCTGAAAAACAACCTGAGGGTTTTGAAGGGGCGGGGGGTGGGAGGTTGGGGGAGCCAGGTGGTGGGTATTGTGGAGGGCACGCATTGCATGGAGCACTGGGTGTGGTGTAAAACTATGAACTCTGTTATGCTGAAAAGAAATAAAAAAAAAACAATGATAATTCAATTTGATAACTAAAGTGTAGAAGAATATTTTGTTTTATAGAGAAATTTGGTAGGAAAAAAAAAGACTTAACCTATAACCTTACTATTTTATCTTCACTTTTAAAACTAGATAGACCTCTAGAGCCAATTTTCCAAAATATTGGGGAGAATATTTTACAGCCCTTCTAGATAAAACCTGTGTCTGTATTTTATTTTAACTTTAATTTTTCAAGAGTCTCTTAAACGCTACCAGCATCCCTCTATTACTTCCCCATGTCTTCTTATCACCTAAACCGGGGAGGATCAGATGGCATTATTTTTAACACTTAACAAAATTGCCTCTGAACTCTCTCTTCTCTTTCCTATTACAGTCTATTTTAACAAAGAAAAAGAAAATACAGGAAATGGGAGGATAACTATCGGCAGCCACTTTGGAGAACAGTGTGGAGATTCCTCAAGAAATTAGAAATAGAGCTTCCCTATGATCCTGCAATTGCACTACTGGGTATTTACCCCAAAGATACAGATGTAGTGAAAAGAAGGGCCATCTGTACCCCAATGTTTATAGCAGCAATGGCCATGGTCACCAAACTGTGGAAAGAACCAAGATGCCCTTCCACGGACGATTGGATAAGGAAGCTGTGGTCCATATACACTATGGAGTATTATGCCTCCATCAGAAAGGATGAATAGCCAGCTTTTGTAGCAACATGGACGGGACTGGAAGAGATTATGCTGAGTGAAATAAGTCAAGCAGAGAGAGTCAATTATATGGTTTCACTTATTTGTGGAGCATAACAAATAACATGGAGGACATGGGGAGATGGAGAGGAGAAGGGAGTTGAGGGAAATTAGAAGGGGAGGTGAACCATGAGAGACTATGGACTCTGAAAAACAACCTGAGGGGTTTTGGACGGGCGGGGGATGGGAGGTTAGGGGAGCCTGGGGGTGAGTATTAGGGAGGGCACGTATTGCATGGAGCACTGGATGTGGTGCAAAAACAATGAATACTGTTACACTGAAAAGAAATTAAAAAATTTAAAAAAAAGACCAATGTTAATATACACAGAAATAGTCTTTTCATGGTAAGGATCAAAATTGCCTCATTATATTCAAGACAACATGGTAATAAACAGCATTTAATTTTTTCTTGAATATATTGTAATTTCAGAGCACATTTAATTTCAATATTCTATGGAGTATAATATTAATGGTATTATCTTAGTTCAGAAGCATTTCAAAAATGGGTTGTTTTTTCTCCATCTTTCTGTTAGTATAAGAAACATTCTAATGATATCTAGAGAATTTTTGGAGTATGTTTTTGAGACTATGCTTTTCCTTTCCTTTCTCATAAATTATATTTCACAGTCATTTTTTAAAAAATATTGAGTGTCTAGCATTTTCTCCAAGAACATTTTTGCTTAAACACATTGTGAAAAGCTTATGGATGTCTACCTAAAAATGTACTTGATAAGAATTAAAAATTACCTATATAATTAACATTATCATTTACAAACAATAAGAATGATAAAAGAAAAAAGAAAATTTATGCCATATTTAAATAAAGCTAACCATTGAGTACTTTCTAACACCCATCAAGTTATATGACATCACTCAAAGAAAATGGGTTCTGTATTTTATATAGAACTATGGGCAAATTACTATTCAGTGACTATTATAGAGATTAACCTAGCCTAATACTAGGTTTACTGGTTTAAAAATACTCCTTGGAAATACAATATTTTGAATAGCAAGTTACTGTTATTTGAGAACTTTATAGCTACAAATTGATAATGTTATCATTTAGCAAAAAAAAAAGCACACAACAAATGAAAAATAGCTATATTTTTGTGAAAAATCCTTGTTATTGAAGTTTAGTCGAAAAACCAGGAAATTTAAAGCCTCAGAAGGAATTCCAACTCTAAGTCATACAAGTTTTAAAATTATTTTTATTACTAAGTTTGCAGTGCTTATATATTTCCATAAAATGCCTTAATGTTTAATGACCAAATGAGAAGTTTGGAGTCAAAACAGGACAGAATATATATAGAAGGTTAATTGTTGGTTATAAACAAGAATATATAAGGGATGGAGAAATAAACAGAGGAGAAAGCTGACACAGAAGCAGAGATAGGATAAATGCTAGTGGTCTACAGGAAGAAATTATGCCTGTGAACTCTTGAGATGTTTTTATTCTGAAAATATTTTTAGACATGATCTGCATAGTTCTGAAAGTAATTTAGTAATTCATTAAATGCCAATTTTGGAAATGTTTAGTATTTTACCTTGATCCATTGTCCTAAAATTAAGGAATTATGCATATCTTATTAAAAATAAAGATTCACTGGGGTACTACAAATTATTATTTGACATAAGTTTCCATTTCAAAATTAATACAAAATTCATTTGAAAAAAGAACTAAATTTAAGCGGACTGATAATTTTAATTTTTTTTAAGGTTTATTTTAGAGAGAGAGAGAGAGGACCAGTGGAACAGGTAGAGGAAGAAGGAAAGAGAATCTCGGCAGATTCTCACTGAATGTGGAGCTTGATGTGGGGTCAATCCTGTGACCCTGTGATCATAACCTGAGCCAAAACCAAAAGTCAGACCCTTAGCTGACTGCATGACCTAAGAACCCTATTTAATTTTTTTTTATATAATAGTATGTAACATTTCTCTTTTCATAGTAAAATATATTTTCCAAGACTCTAAATAACCTTTATCATTGAATTTTAGAGCCAGATGTAACTGCCATTATCACCTAGTTTAGTTACTGATTTTGTATAAACATGATGTTAGAAATTTCACTCAAGTTAATACAATGTAGTAATAGCAGATGCAGAACTAAAATCAAGATCTCTCTTTAGCCTTTAAAGGTTGGTGGTTCTTTAATGTACCATAACATCTGGAAGTCCTGGAGATATTTTTCATGCCTGCAGGCAAATTAGGGTCAAGAAAACCAAAACTAAAAGAGCATTTTAATTTCACTATATAACACATCCCAGCCTCCTTTTGTTTGGGATTAGTGACATAATTTGCTAACTGGTTCCTTTGTTTCTACTCATGCTCCCATGCCCCACTCTACTAGAAAAAGCAATTTTTTACAAAACTATAAATCAGTTCACATCTGTTACTTGTTTGAAATTCTTTAGTGTTCCCATTACATTTGGAATAAAACTCAAACTTTTTATATGGCCTACAAGGTGAGGTGTAATCTTGTCCTACCTGACTCTTTGACCTCATCTACCACAAGTGCAGCAGAGGAAGACCTTCCTACAACTCCTAGTGTCTTCTGAAGATTTTTGATATATTAGTCACTCAATATTTACAGTGATTCTAGGAGACAGGTATACTATTAGTCCACTCTGATAGGTTAAATAACTAAGTTTACAGGGACTAAATAAATTGCTTAGTGTTATGAAATAGTGGAGCAAGATTTAGTTGAGATCTTCTGACTGTGGGCTTTGTACTCAAGGTCATGCTTGGTTTAGCTCTTTTCCTTCTACTTCTGAAGCCAAGACTTGCTGTTCTTTGGTTTCTTCAGTATTCAAGATTACTCTCTTTTCTGAGCCTTTTGAATGCCTTTCCTTCTGTCTAGAATGCTTTTGTCTGGGTCATTGCATGGCTTGGTTTCATACATTTTTCAAGTGTAAGTTCAAATATTATTAATTATTATTATTATTATTACTACTACTACAATGGGCTTTATTTTCCATCTAAATAGTCTATTTCTTTCCCCACCCCATGTATAACTGCCAACTTAGCTCTTGATCATTCATTAATTCTTGACATATTTTTTTTCTTAGCACTTAACATTTCCTGAAATTATATTATTTGTTTCCCATTTACACATATAATGTCTATAGCTTTTACTATAATGTATTCTAAGGATGGCAACTTTTTTTTCTATTCAACGTTCCAATTCCTCTGTCTAAATTGTTAAACTAGATATCAAATAAATATTTCTTAAAGTAATTTTCTTATTTTCAGAATATCTTCTAGGAAAATATTTTATATCTTTAAAAACTGAAAAAATGTTAGATTATTAGTTTGGGATCCTATACATGTTTTATTATAATTATATCTTCCCCTACACTCAGATTCAGCTAATTTATTGAATTATCATAAAATTTAATTTACTATCTTGATTTTAACAATTAGTTCTATGTTCCTTCAGAGTATGTTTTGTTCCTGTTTTACTCATAGATGCTCTACAAAAATAACAGCATGGAGATAAAAGTTGTCCCTGTTACTAATAAAAGGATTTTTGCCTAAGTTTGATACTCTTTTAAAAGGAATTGTATATATATTCATAAAGAATTTGCACAGATATAAAAACTGTTAAAATGTTGTAATTACAACATTTGACTACAGGTAGGGTGGTGACTATGTAAAGAAAGAAAAATATAAAACTAATAAGTAGTGTTTTTGTTTTGTTACTCTGTCTTAAATCTTGAAACCCAATAAATCTAATGAAACTTTTCCTCAACCTCATAACACATTATTCTAGAGTCATGGGACTACAGAAGAAAAATTGTAGAAGGAAGTATCTCTTTTGGAAAATGTCATCTGTGAGTTGAAATTGTATTTCAGTACCACGGCTTAAAGATGTTATTATTTCAGTATATTTATGGATTCAGTATCTATAATACAATGCAGTGAGGATGATTAATAAGTAGGATTAAATTGAGACTCTAAAACAGAACAGTAAATACAATTTTATTGTTATCACTGTAAGTTTGTAAAATGGAAATCAAGATTGGAAAATGGCAATGCACTATGGGTATTCCATTTTCAAAAGAAATGAATTTCTTAAGAGGAGAGGCAGAAGAAAAAAATACATATACCTTCATGGAAATATATAAATGTGAAGGTAAAAACTTGCTGATAACCAAGGGAGAATAAGACTGAAATTACATGAATAAGGGAATGTGATGTGAGCTTTTATAGAGATGGAAAAAAAAGATAGTTTTTGAGAGAAGACAAAATTTTCATGGAATTTCTTCAAATAGCCAGCTTTACTGAGAATGTTTTTGCTTAGAATATAGTGTCTGAGAATTTCTTGAATTATTTTGCCCATAAATTATTCTCTCAGAAATCAGAATAACAAAGTAAGGCAACTTGTCAATTTTAATTCCAACTTAGCAAAAAAAAAAAAAAAGAAATATATCTATATTTCTCTAGGTATATATATAGATATAGATATATTCAGTACAATGGTTGTTATGGTTCCATAGAAGAGTGCAATATTTTTGTCTTTTAGTTCTCAACAATCACAAAAGAAAAACCACAGATATAGTAAGATAAATATCCTGAATAACACTATGCAAAAGTTCAAATTAAAAAGGTGATGAATTAAAAAATTTCTGAGAAAAATATAGACAGATGCTTAACATTGCCCAAAGTGGGCACAGTATTCAAATGCAATGCTTATAGAAAAAGATCTGAGAAAATAATTTCAGAAGGCAGTGTATAGTTTATTCCTCTCATGAAGTTCATTGTATCATTGGCTAATGGAAGGAAATTCTAGTATTTATTGCTGAAAAAACACTCTAAAGTTAATGTTTAAATCTATGATGAATTAATTTTGTTTGTGACTTAAGAAAAGGACAGCTCACTGGGCATCAACTGGATCTGGGCACAGGCTGGGAACTAGAACAACCTTTACTTTTAGTAGATGGTATCTCTCATAGTTCATGTGTTTGTCAGCTGGTTCCTCAGTTGCAGCTATTGCTGGGACACCAACATATGGATTTCCCGTGGGGTTGTTTGGTTTTTGAATAGTATGGTGGCGATAATTCAAAGAAGACCACCCAAAGAGTAAAGAGAGTATCAGTGAAATCTACATGCCCTGGCAGCTTTTATGACCTAGCAGACATCATGTATCATCATTTCCACCTCATACTACTGGTTTAATTTGAGTTTGTTTAGGCTAGCTCATATTTAAGGGAGGATGGTTAGATTCCTTCTTTCCATGAAAAGCTGATCAAAGAATATGAAGATGTGTTTTACATCCAACATAGATGCTTTGAATTTTTTAAGACCATGAAATCTGTTTAACCTAGCATTGTCTGATTTTCTTGCTCATAGTTTTCTGAGATGACACTAATTAACATCTTGAAGATACTATTTAAAAAAAAATCCTCTTGAGGGAGCTCTTCCTTCAAGTACATAGTATGACTGAGTTTATTTGAGCAGCAGGAGCTTAATGAATGGGATTAAAGTGAATTGCAATGCATTTCTAAGAAAAATTTAGTCATACAAAAGTCTAAAACTATGCTCACATTTTGCCCATTCTGTAAATAAACAAAAAATGTTACCTTTATTTTTATTTTTATTTTTTTTTTATTTATTTCTTTTCAGCGTAACAGAGTTCATAATTTTACACCACACCCAGTGCTCCATGCAATGCGTGCCCTCCACAATACCCACCACCTGGCTCCCCCACCCTCCCACCCCCCGCCCCTTCAAAACCCTCAGGTTGTTTTTCAGAGTCTATAGTCTCTCATGGTACCTTTATTTTTTAACCTTCTTCTTCAATTTAGTGCTCAGCCATCTTTTTGCTATTAGTAAACCTTTAATATGTTTGAGCAAAGTAGACAGACACACACACCACTAGCAACATGATCTTTAGAAAATAAGATCTATTGAGTAAAACTTACAGCAGAGAAACTTAAATTATTCACAGGTCTTCCAATCTCTCATTATTTTATAAATAGGTATGTTTAGGCCAGGTACACTGGCTTGGATACACTAACACAGAGATACACTAACACAGAAGAGAGACCCCACCCTGGTAATATTTTATACCTTTATATGAAAAGGGAGAAAAGGCATCTAGAACCTAGACTTGACTATGTCATGAGCCACTACTTTAAAATATGATAGGTAGCCTGGGACATTTACCCATGAAGCATTTTGTAACTCTCCCAGGAAGAAGTGCCATCCTCTTTTGAGTTCCCATAATATTTTTTTTAAGATTTTATTTATTGGGGCACCTGGGTGGCTCGGTGGGTTAAGCCTCTGCCTTCGGCTCAGGTCGTGATCTCCGGGTCCTGGGATCGAGCCCCGCATCGGGCTCTCTGCTCAGCAGGGAGCCTGACGCGGGGCTTGATCCCAGGACCCTGGGATCATGACCTGAGCGGAAGGCAGAAGGCTTTAACTCACTGAGCCACCCAGGCACCCCGAGTTCCCATAATATTTTGAATAGTTTCCTATCTCTTCAGAGCCCTTTTCCTCATCTACTCTCATTCCTATCTTTATCTTCACATCTGTACTACTTCCCCCCCCAACATAAATCTATCTCTTCCATATTTAAATGAAAATCAAGTATCTAGAATATACATTTTCTGCTTACCATTAAACACTTTTGCTTCCAAAACAATGTGTATTTTGCAGATTGTTAAATTGAATTCACTACAATAATAAATTTTCTTTACCATTCCATTGAAACTCCTCCTCCCAAGTCAATGAAAAAGTGTCCTACTTAGGAAATGGAGAGGCTGCTTTCAAACTTTTTATCAGCTGTCTTTTATGTTGCATTTGACTTGATTGACCACACTTTCCTTCTCTTCTTCTGCTTTCTATTAATGTTTAGCTATCTCCAATCTCCCAATGTGAATATATAATATATCCAAAATCTGTGTTGTTTTTGAAATTTCATATCTCAGGAAAGTATGCTTTCCTGCTTTTGGTTTTTCTAAGAATAGTTCCTAAAAACTTAGGGTCTTTCTTGATACCTCCTTTCTCTCACCTACCAATCCCCTACCAGTCACCAAGAATAATCGACCCTGCACTTATACTATGTCTTAAGTTTTTTTTTTTCTTAATACTTTCACCTTATTAAGTCAGGGCATCACAATTTTTCTCTGGATTATTAATAAAGACTGTCCCTAATATTTCACTTCCTTCTGTCAAGCACTCTCTAAATTATTCTCCCACCTGTTATTAGAAGGAAAATCTTTACTTGCTGCAAACCACTCACTGTCTATAGCCATACCAACAAACCTGCCCTTTCCAGAACTCCATAATCCTTTTTTCTTCTCTGTTTTACATGATGTCCCATCTACTGTAATTGCTTTTCTTCCCCTTTTTTACCTGATAAACTCCCTGCCCTTGGCAACTGGGCTTAAATATCACATGCTCTGAGCATTTTCCCTTGTATCACTTACTCCTATATTATTTAGATGTGTTGATAATATGGTTCTGTATAATCTTCTTGAGATATTTCAAATATTTATTTCATGGATTCCTTGTAAATGGATTCCATGTTTCTTATTTTCCTAACCATAGAGCCCAAAATGCATTTGATACGTGAAAGGATATGGGAAAACAGCAAAGTGTCATATTCTAATGTAACTATTTATTCATTAGTTCCTCTCACTTAATCAAATTTAATGTATAAGAACCATATTTTATTTATGATCCCAGTACACTGAAACTCAAAATGGGTCTATCCCTAAAAGTATTTTATTTTGTTAAAAATGATATAAATGGTGTTTCATTAAAAATGCTGTTAATGGCATACCATTTTATTAAAAATTGTGTTTACTGGGCGCCTGGGTGGCTCAGTGGGTTAAGCCTCTGCCTTCAGCTCAGGTCATGATCTCAGGGTCCTAGGATTGAGTCTCGCATCGGGCTCTCTGCTCGGCGGGGAGCCTGCTTCCTCCTCTCTCTCTCTCTCTCTCTCTGCTTGCCTCTCTGCCTACTTGTGATATCTCTCTGTCAAATAAATAAAAATCTTTAAAAAAATAAAAAAATAAAAAAAATTGTGTTTACTATCGCTACTGATATAAAAAATAGATAACACAAAAATAGAACTCTTGCATCCATGGAAGCTGTCTTTTTCCCTATTCTTTCTTCCTCGTCCCCTCCCTCCTTTTTTTTTTTTTTTAAGTAGGTTCCACACCCAGAGTGGAGCCCAACGTGGGGCTTGAACTCATGTCCTGTGATCAAGACCTGAGCTGAGATCAAGTTAGACTTAACCAACTGAGCCACCCAAGCAGCCCCATGGTAGCTGTTTTAATTCCTTATCCCTGTGCCCAAAGTAGTCTTTCAGTACATTTTCAGGATGGTTACTACTTTACAGAAGAAATTATCATTCCAACTAAAATCTCATGTATATCTAAAAGTACAAATCAGGGAATTCACTCTGAGAGGGGAGAGGTTTCTTGTCATTTGTTTCTTAATATGCCCAAAGAATCTGGGACAGTGCAGGACACTGAGTAGCCAAATAATACATATTTTTTGAATAAAAAAACTTGGTTTGAATAGATAGTAATATGAACTGGGGACCAACTAAACTATTATTATTGCCAAGGAGGAAATATGACCATATATGCATATTATATATTCTCTTCTTGTTAACTCTAAATCACTCATATATCCATTGATACCATATTCACATTCTCTCACAAGACACTGTTAAATGATCAGTCCATAAATTTAATACATTTTTAATCTATTACAAAAAATCTATTAAGACTTAATAGAATTTTAAAAAATTAACAACCAAAAACACTTTTGTCACCGCCCTAAACACTTAATAACCAGAAATACTTTCGTGATATCTAAGGACATGATAGCTTTTTTTCATTCATAAAATGTGTGATACGATGAATACTTTGGAGGAAGGATGCTTAATTAGGTAACTACAAACACATGGTCTCACATCACCAAAGGTTTGCCCTGCCTTTAAGATATGTAAAGCTCATTTTGGCAAAGATTAAGGGACCCATGAATAATCCTTCATTGTGTAGAAAACATGCTATTATTGTGCCTGTATTTTTTCTTTTGTGCCTTTAGAGGGTAACCTGCATTCTTTAAACAAGAAAATCAGACTCAGTTACTTTCTAGATACACCGAAAGTATAGTGTAGCTGTGCACTACTCATGCACCTACTCAGGTCCTTTGCTCTAGCTCTTCCCTCCAGATTGTCATTTTCCTCCATTATTTGTTCACCTCACACTTTCCATTCATTTAGATCTATGGTCAAGTGTCAGGACCTTGAAGAGGTCTTCCCTAGTCAATTCATCCTCCTCACCCCTACTTTATTTTTTTCGTGACACGTATTGCTACCTGCTATTGCTACAGAAATGTATGTGTATTCACTTGTTTATTTTACTCTCTAACATTAGAATGTAAGCTGCATGGGGGCAGAAGCTTTTTCAGTCATTTTTGGTGCTAGATCCTGAATAGTTATTAGCATGCAGTAAGCATTCTACCCATAGTTTTTAAGTAAAATTAAAAAAATAAATAAATAATAAACAAGTGGGTAGATTTAGTTATGGGAAAATTGGTAGAACATGTTTTAAGGCAGACTGGGTAAGTCTTCACCAAATTAAGAGGGACTTTTAAGAAATAATCTTGTAAGATTCCATCCCAGCAAGAAGTAGCCAAATGTTGATTTCCTGTCTATCTTTACAGAGACCAAGTGGAGTACCATTTCTTTTTTCTTTTTTATTATGTTAGTTGCCTTATAGTACATCATTAGTATTTGACGTAGTGTTCCAAGATTCATCGTTTGCATATAACACTCAGTGCTCCATCCAATCTGTGCCCTCCTTAATACCCATCACCAGGCTCACCCATCCCTGGAGTACCATTTATTTAAAAAGCCCTTTCTAAATAAGGGAGGGAGAAGAATTTATCCTAAAGCTCTCTGCTAAAATCTGTCTTTCATTGGTCAGTGTCCCCATGATTATAGTGTACCTATATGCCATATATCAAAACTTCTCCAGCCTGTCACTAGGCAAGCTAAGTCCTCTGCAGAATCATTCTGGCTGGTGCCCTGCTGCAACGGACTTGCCTTGTCAATCAGTGCTGCCAATATGGGGTTCTTCAACTGGTGGTAGCTGCAGAAGCAGCAGCAGCAGCAGCAGCCATGACCTGGCTTCTTGGTTATTTTGAGCTTGTTTAGGATCATAATATAAAATATTTAGGTTCTTATTAGGTTCAGGCTGAAATGCTGTAACTTTTTCTCATTCAGCTGCTCAGCATACTCAATTTCCAACCAAAGTTTGACTAAGATATTCCAAAGATGTGAGTGATCTGACCTCATCCAAATGATGAACAGATTTTTAAGTTTCATAACTGTGATATGCAATCCAAGAGTTCTTGACAGGCAAAACATTCACCAGTCTAAAGATCTCTAAGATAATTTTGGCTTTTACAAGTGTTTAAGTTAGCTTAGTTGATCAATTTCATAGCCTTAGTCACTAAATGTTCATTTTGTAGATTCATCTTAAGGAATTATTTGCCTGCTGAGGGAATATCCTCTCTAACCTAAGACTGGCTCTTCATAGAAGAAGGAATACAAAGTAAATTGCCAAATATTTTGGAAAGTATTAAGCAAGTGTAATTACAATTGTTTGAAACAGAAGGTTTGCTAATTATCTTTAATTGCTAACACGAGTTAAGTGGTAAGCATTGAGGAGCCAGCCACCATGCACCTAAACCAACATACTTATTATAACTTGTGTGGGTGTTGAATCTAATAAAGTATAAGCTCCATTAAGACAGAGAATGGTTCTATTATTCACTCAATATATAGTAGGTCCCTAAAACATATTTATTGTTGCTAGAATCACTGGCTACTTAAGGGTGGTCTAAATAAACACCACTTTCCTGTTCATTTAACCAATCTAAATAATGTTGCCTGTCGTCAGTTTTGTGTTCTGATTTCTTGTGCAAATACACGTTTTTTTGAAGATTTTATCCTTATTTACTTTAGACAGAATATTTGAATGGGGGGAGGAGTAGAGGGAGAGGAGAGGCAGAGAATCCCAACCAGACTCCTTGCTAAGTGTAAAGCCCCACATGGGGCTTGATCTCACAACCCATGAGATCATGACCTGAGCCCAAATCAAGAGTCAGTCACTCAACTGAATGAGCTACCCAGACACCCCTGCATCTTTTTTATATATGCATGTGTCTTCTTTCTCTCTCCCTCTACTGTCCTTCTATGTAAATACACATATGTACACATAATGTTATACAAGTACTATACACACACACACACATAACTGTTCTATAATGTACATTGATATATGTCATATATATGCACATATGTATTAAGTTCCATCTATTAGAATAAACACAAACTATGATTTAATACCTGTGTTGCAGAATCATTAATACTAAGATCTGTCTTATCACCCAAAGAATCTTCTTTGAACTTGCCCATTTCAATCTTGGATATTTTTTTTCATGCAGACACTGAACATTTATTACTGGTATGATAGGAGTTACATTAAAACTAAAAAGTGACTCTAATAACCTAGATCTATAAGTGAGTGTAAGTAGATTAAGCAGGATTTTTAATTTCTCTGTTTATTGGCAATCAAAAACAAGTACTGACTAGAAAAATGTCCTTGAAAATGCTTGGTCTCTGGACTCTGATAGACCTGCATTTGAAATGTGACCCACCATTTTTTTTGCTATGGAACTTTAACAAATATTGGATTCTTAGTTTCCTCATCCTATAAATGGAGATATTTATTGGACCACATTTCAAGGATAGTGTAGGATCAGATAGAACAAATTACATGGTATATAGAGGCACACTGCATTTAGTTATTCATACAAGAGATATAGAACCATCAAAGTATTTATATGTAATTTATTTTTGAATTTAATTCTTTTGACATTTCCCTTTGTGAAATCCTAAGTAATTATCTTCTCTTGACTTGACTTTTCCTCTTCTGCAGAAGAACAATATAAGGATGATGTTGAATCTCCAGAGCTGGGAAAAGATAGTCTGTATATGCAAATATGTTAAATGAGAATTTTTCTGTTGTTAAAAGCTTGGTCAGAGATCCCAGTGGATTCCTGTGGAAAGGTAAAATGAGTGCTATCCCCCCTAAGTCATACTTGATAAAATATTTTGAAAGTGGTTTATGACCTTTAGTTTATTATCCAACTCAGAACATAAATAAGTATGTTCAAAATTTGTGGAGATTATAGAGCATGGATTTATTTCAGAGGAATTACCTGCCTATTGTGCTTTTGGAGATAAATCTATATCAGTCTAAGCTACATGAAGGAAAGTTCAAGGTAACTATTTGTGGACTTTGGCATGAATGCATTGGAAATGGAATAGTTCAGGGAATGATATCTGACTCACTTTTGAAATCTCTAGCTTGGCATCTGTTTTGGGACAGAAGATCAAGAAAGAATGCTTAAGGATTCAGGGGCCAGACATAGACCCTGCAAAATAAGATCAGCTGTGAGCTATTTTGAAAAGAACCCCACACAAGAGATCCTTGTGCCTAGAGGCAGGCTGACAGCAGCAGAACAATATTGGCATGTATATTTAGATAAGAAGCCAAGGTATATGTTGTAAACATCAAAGTGGCATTTTCTACAAGAAATGGCAGTTCAGCAGTCCCAGATTACTACAGGTGATATATAGAGAAAGGGATCATGTGCCTTGATACCTACAGGCTTCTCAGGGGAAAGGAAGACCATGTTAGGGAAGAAGGATATTTGAAACTGAGAGTGTAGGTTTTTTGGTTTTTTGTTTTGTTTTTCTTTTTGTTTTTTTGTTTGTTTGTTTCAATTTTTTATTTTACAAAGGACTGGGTGTTTTAATGCCTAAAAATCATGTATTTCCTGAGAGTAAATGAAAATGTAAAAATTGATGAGGATGTGGTTCATGGATATGGGTAAAGATATTTCTCTTTCTGTACTGTAATGTACAAGTCTTTTAACAAATGCAATTATTTTAACAAATATTTCCATGAACTTAAACATGGAACTTAACTCCTTGTAACATTGGAGTTGAGCAAATGGATTCAGTTAAGCTTGGTGGATTTTTTTTTTTTTTTTTTTTTTGGAGCGGGGGATTGATTTGAGTACTCATCAGGTGAGCTAGGAGTCCATAAGGATGATGTTGGGAAAGTATCATAGAGCAGAAATTATCATTTCTGTGGTAGACACCAAGATGTGTATTTCTGTGGTAGACACCGAGATGTACCACCCAGATTTCTCTTTAAGGAAGGACTTGTTGCCCAGTGGTATGAGGTACATTCAGTGGACACCTCCTTTGGAGATTGCCTCAACTAAAGAACTATTTTGTCTAATGTTACATCCTTCCCAGAAAAGTCCGGAACTTGTGTCTGAGCTAGGCACAGCCACTTCTACCTACTATAAAACAGTCTGCTTGGCAATAATTGTTTTAGAGTGCTCTACTAGGTTGACCTCAGTTTTTTCAATTTTTAAATTAAAAAAAAAAAGAAGGATACACACACAATAATATGACTAAATTTCATAGACATAATGTTGAGCAAAAAAGTCAGACAAAATCGTATTCTTTATAAGTTCACACTTATAAAATATTCAAAAAGAGGTAACACTAACCAAATGAGTGATAAAAGTCAAAATTGTAGTCACCTCAGGGTAAAGAAAATTTGAGGGTTCAAGAGATGAAGGGGAATGAAGAATCCTCCTGGAAATAGTATACATCTTGATCTTGATGATAAATACATGCGTGTATTCTCATGTAAGATTGGTGTATTTTATTTATATCTCAAAAGTATTAAAGACAAAAAGGTTCAAACAACAACAACAACAACCTTAGAAGGAAACCAGTGGATGGCAGACACAATGAAATATTGAAAGATACTGGGAATTTGTACTATTAGGTCATACTTAAGACTGATTCTGCATTCTAGTCCCAGCCCTAATTCCTAATGTCTTCTATTCCCAGGCAAGCCATTTATAAGGACTTTTGAGGTTTTTTTTCTTTTTTTTTTTTTAAGCTAGTGTTATACTTATGATAAAACCATCATTCTGGCCCCAAAGTTATCATATATAAACACTTTCAAGTATAAATATTTTTAATATTTCTCCTAATGATTACATCTAGCTATAAAGTCAGTTACAATTTTGCCTTTTTGAAAACACTGTATTTTCCCTTATAAAATACTTATTTACCTGCTTAATGATTGACTATTAATTATAAATATTGGATTTTCATGTTAAAATTATAATTTTATGTTCAAAGCAGGGCTCTTCCTCACGTAATGACTTTTGTTATGTGAAGATTAAGACTTGGGATGTTCATGCACATTGCTAAATTATAACTGGGAATGAAGTCACTGATGAAATTTCTGGCGCATATGATTAGAAACAGAAACAAATTCAGTAGTTACGTAACAATATGTCACTCTTGGCACTTCTGCCTCACATATTGATTTTTTTTTTTGAGCTATGTAATATAATTTTATGACTCTCTTAAAGTTCCAAACTAAGATTTAAACCAATGTGGAAATAAATTTTGGGGTCTTAATTCTGGAATTTAAAAAAATGCTAATATAATCAACTGAATTGGAGGCAAGGAATGGAAAAGTGAGTAATTTTAAATAATAGGAAATGTTAATTGTGAAATTTTGTTCTGTTTTGTTTTTGTTACATTTACAATTTGAGAATGAGTGCCTAATTATTCCGTTTTTCAAGTACACTATCAAAGACAATTAATACAATTTCAAGTTTTATTGGTTTTAAAGGAATTTAACTAGGTAATGTACCACTTTGGCTGTACCAAAGACAGCCATTAGGTATTTAAATCTTATTTAAATGTGCATTGTTGTATGGGTATCTGTCAATAATTGAGCAACTCTTTATCCATTGTGGAATACTAAGAAAACTTTTTAATCACCTTGCTATTTTAGCACCTATGTAACAATATTCTAACTGCTTTTTTAAATTTTCATTTTCTTGATTTGCATCTATTAAACTTTCTGATTAAAATTCATAGTTTAAAAAAATCATAGTTTTTCATTAAAAAGGTTTAAGCAATGATGCAGGAAAGTTACGTGGGGAATTTTTTACCCAATTTTTGTCACCTAAGAATTTTGTCCCCTACTGAGTCTTGAGTAGAAGCTCTTTCTTAGCAATATATTTCTATAAGTGCAAAATACATTCAATGTAAAAAGAATATCAGATGTTTTAAAATTTATTACTCTCCTAAATTGGCACTGTGATCACTTTTAGAATAACAATAGAAGTTACATACATAAATATTGTGAAGAGGGGCCAGTTGTAGACTTAAAGACAATTTTTTTTATATGTCCTACATCTGCATTGAACACCAAAAATTGTATGCACTTCACATTTACTGATTTTTCATCTGTTTTATCTGTATGCTATTTTGAGTTATGTATTTCTATTTCATACATATATTCCCACATGCTGATTTTTTAAACACATGCACATATATATACATTTGTATGTATACATATATATATATACACACACACACTTTTTATTTTTATTTTTTTTTAAAGATATTATTTATTTATTTGACAGACAGAGATCACAAGTAGGCAAGGAGGCAGGCAGAGAGAGAGAAGGGGGAAAGCAGGCTCCCTGCCGAACAGAGAGCCTGATGCAGGACTCCATCCCAGGACCCTGAGATCATGACCAGAGCCAAAGGCAGAGGCTTTAACCCACTGAGCCACCCAGGTGCCCCAACACACACACTTTTTTAAAAAATTAACAGTGTGATATTATTTTCAGGTGTACAATATAGCGATTCAACACTTACATACATGCTTATTTTATATAGTTATCCAAAAATATACATAGATTTTTTTATAGATATATAAAAGTTTATTTCTAATTTATATGTTAGTAAAGATAATGACAATGACCTTGAAAAGGAGATAATAAAAGTAAAGCTATGATTTTTAAAATTCCAATATTACATATCTATTACATATTTATTACATATCTAGATATATAAAATATCTATATATATATTATATTATATATAAATATATATATTAAATAATATATATATTTTATATATATGTATTTTATAAATTACATATAATATCTAGATATACATTACATAATTATTACATATCATAGATATATAAAAGTTTATTTCTAAGTTATATGTTAGTAAAGATAATGACAATGACCTTGAAAAGGAGATAATAAAAGTAAAGCTATGATTTTTAAAATTCCAATATTACATATCTATTACATATCTATTACATATTTATTACATATCTAAATTTAGAGTACTAAATTTACCATTGAAGGAGTGCTTTCTATATGTAAATCTTTGTCTTATGTCTAGGTATGTTTGAAAAAAAATAGCAGCTTTATCTACAAAGAGGTAAAAATCACAAGGAACATATACAGTTGAAGAGAAGATTTGTAATTTCCCTTTTGTGTACATTTTGAACTCATTTTAATTCATTGCTCTGCTTTTGTAGTTTCAAGTTTGGAATGCTGGTAATAATTTTTATACTATGTAGTCCAGTCCTCTAGAAGGATTTAATGAAAACTGAATCTAGGTGTTCTAGCAAGATTCTCTAGTGATAATTTGAAATTGGAGTTATGAGATTTTATATTTGTTTTTCCCAGTAAATTAACAGAACAAATATAAGTTTAGGACCCATGATATAGCCATACTGTCGATATAGTGAATATTAAGAAGCAGAGAAATATGATCTGAGAAGTCATAGAAATTTTCACTGAGTTTTCACACTAGAAGGAAAGAAGTTTTATCATATAACCACAAAATTATTCATTATTAAACTCGAGAGTTCTTATTAAAAAGAGAAAAAGAGAGAAGTATGTTGGACATGTTAATGTGCCAGTTGGAGTATACTATATACTCTCAATTTGTTCATCTGTGAAAGGGACAGGTTGGATCACATGACTTCTATACCTTTCTACTTAAACATTCTTCATAGCATTTTGTAACCCAATACTTAGGTTGTGTGATAAAATGTACTTTTGTTACATATGCACAAAAAATAATTTGGATAGTATTATACTTTTTGGCCTGCTTTTATTTCAATACAAATTGATCTATTTTGACTTAAGTAATATGTACTATTTGAAAATCTAGGTATAGTAGAGGATAAGAAGCTGATAAAGATGCCATGATTTACTGAAGTGAAGGTAATTTTTTTCAAGGTTTTGGGAAATAAAAAATAGTTCCTCAGCAATATTTGGAATATCTAATGAACAAGAAAAGGAAAACACTTTAAAAACTTCAACCCATTCTTTCCTTATTTACTGAATTAGAATCCTACACTGAACCTAAATTGAAGTGCACTCCGAAGCCTGAAATCAGGTTTTGCTCCTGCTTTCTCAATACAATCACAGTCCCTTGGGAACATTTTCCTCTCACTGAGCTACATCTCAATCAGCAGACAATTTACCATGGAGACTCAGTTTGAATTCTTGCTTCATCGAGTCACACTCAATTGAACATAGAGGCCTGTGATCATTAAAGGCTGCAGCTTTCTCCTGACAGCTTCATGGAAGTGATCCAGAGCTACTCAGTATCCGAATTTCATATTCCCTTGAAATTGGAGCTGCACACCGTGCCGTGCTGTGACCTTTTCCTTTAGGTTCTTCTTTTTTTTCCCCCCTCTGCAGTTTGAAAGGTATAAGCACACCAAAAAAAATTTCACTAAGGACAATCTCATAATAAAAAGTGATAGGAAAAGTCATAGCATACAGTAGAGATTAATTTAGTCAAGGTAGGCAGCTCTACTATATATATGATAAAATGTTTGGGATTAAGTGATTGTGGGTACTGCTTTTATTTGTAGTTATTTAAGTGGAAATATTTGAATATTAGGACTGTTTGTTTTTATTCAGGAAAATGTAAGATCCAGTTTTCAGTTGGTTTGTTGGTTTTTTAATCAACAGTCCAGAGAATCAATGCAATCTATAAGTATTTAACTCTTCTTAATTGATTTCAAGCTGTGACTCAACCTACTTCAAATTACATATTTCCTATCCATTCTTTTATGGATAATGTCTTGACTATATTTTAAAGTAAGTTAGATTTTTTCTATTTTTAAGTTATGACCTAGTGACCCAATTAGCTATTAGTGGCACACCTTTAATTAAATCTTGTGTAAGCAAAGGCAACAACTTACTAAATACACAGAAGTTTCTTCTTCTACAGATTTGTGTCCTAAACACTACACAGCATATGTGTTTGTAGTAGTCCTTTTGGGTACTGCTCAGGAATAAAGCTGTGGAAAAGATGGAGATAGTATGTGTGTCCCTGGAAGGATATTTAAGAAAAATTAGAATCCTAAAGACCTAATCTTCCCTAACTCAGTTAAGAATATCCCATTTATATCATCATTTCCTTTTCTGGATGGAAGAATGTGGGGACATGTATTTGCAAATGAGTTTCCTGGGCTCATGGAAAAGGAAAGTAAAGAAAGGAAGGAAAGAGGCTATTAGCCCCAAACACCTGCATCCCCAAACAGGGATACTCACTGTAGGTAAATTCAATAAGAGAAGTGGTGGGTTAGGATTTTGTGTGAGCTTTTCCAGAGAATCACTTTTGAGGCAGGTTTCTCTATTGTAAAATGAGATTGGCAATAATAACTGCCTCTCACAAGATCTAATATTGGAAACGCTTTGTAAATTACAACAGACTTATTTCTCCCCAATTCAGTGTGATGTAAAACTCATAGGTTCTATGCAAAAAACTAAGGGATTAGATTAAAGATATATTCCTTGCCCTTTTCACCCAGATCGTTAATGAGGTCATTCATATGTATCTCCTAACACTGCATGAAAGCCAATTCCACATGAACACTCCAGGACATGGTAAATACTAAGCACATTGTCCACAGGGTAGTTGAGGAAACTCTAGCAAAACATGAACTATATGTTGAAAAAAAATTATTTCTTGAAAATACTTTCTCAAAATTCAACTTTTATTTACTATAACACAAAGGAAACATTTCATAAATAAGAACTTTGGGCATGATGGGTCTAATTCAGATAAAAAGGATTTTTGAAGAGATAAAATTTGGGGTGGAGGAAGCAGTTGTAATGATGCCATTTGAGTCAGGTCCCTTAGAGAAACAAAGTACGTCAGCAAATTTCATAGACTAGTATAGGAACTGCGTGAAAATAAGTAGGTCTCATAACTGACCTAAATCCATAAATTGAGTTGTAAATAAAATTTAGGTCTATTTTTATGACTTTACTAAGACCAGACTCTAAGGTAACTATAATAGGACTCTGCTTCCTGGTTCATCTACTGGCTGCATTGGAGTCATCTGGAGCAGATCAATGATAGAGATTTCTGGTCCCTAACCCGAATCCACTCCACCAGAATCTGTGGAAGGGAAATGCAGCAATCTGTATATTTAACAATTTCAACAGTTTTCTCAGGATAAAACCAGTATAAGGGCATTGTGAGAGGACATGACAAAGAGAACAGAATGTAAACAAATTTAATGATATGCAAAAATTGCTTCTACCCTGCAGGCAAAAAGCTGACCTAGAATATCTGATAAATCATTGTTTTCTGATGCCCTTCAAATTGTTTTTCTCAACATGGATAAATTCAGTTCTTGAGCCACACTCTTTTTTCTGTGTGACTTAATCCCTTTTCTGGTGTTTTAGAAACATACACTAACAGCATACCTGAAAGTGTTCTTTTACTGAGAGAAAAAGGTGGTACTTTATTGACATGGGAAAAATAGCTGCATTGGAAGAAAGGCAAAGAACAAGGGAATAGAAATAGTATCCGGTCCTTCCTTGTGTAACATTTTTTCACCTTATAAACCAGTTTTTCCAGGGACGCCTGGGTGGCTCAGTTGGTTGGACGACTGCCTTCGGCTCAGGTCATGATCCCGGAGACCCGGGATCGAGTCCCGCATCGGGCTCCCAGCTCCACGGGGAGTCTGCTTCTCCCTCTGACCTTCTCCTCGCTCATGCTCTCTCACTGCCTCTCTCTCAAATAAATAAATGAAATCTTAAAAAATAAATAAATAAAAAAATAAACCAGTTTTTCCAATATAATATGCAATCATGCTGACAACAACCTTAAGAGCTTGAGGAACCACCTTATAGTTCACTCTGTGGGTTATTGAACTGGGGCTTAAATTCTGTGGCTTTTTATTGCAGAAAAATGATTGGTGTCCCTAAGCCATCTGTCATAAACATAGAAAATTATTTTGAATTAATAGAAACATAAACGAATAAAGGAGAATAAAGGAGTCTCTTAGAAAAAATATGTTTCTGAATGTTTTCTCAGTAAATTAACTTTAAAAAAATATGGTACTACGGAATTGCAGCTTCAGCAAATACTTTAGTCCTTTAGGAATAAGTACAGGTTAAAGTGAAAAGATATATCCAGCTCTAAGCACTGAGGCACTTAGGTATAACCCAAATGGAAAATAAAATTATGTATTTATGTTGTTAAAGACCGAAAATAAATAAGTTACGGGGGAAGAAATAAATAAAATGATAAAGGAGTTAGCTTGGTTTAAAGGTGGACAGTGGTTATAGGTGATTAGTTTTAATTTTGGTACTGCTGAAAAAACAAAACGCAAGGAAATAAATATGAAGATCTAATTGGTTTTATTAAGTGATTCATGAATTGGAACAGAATCCTATCTAGTAAACTCCAAGGAGTTTCACAAAATGGAAGGTTTTTAGGGAGGGGAGGGTGGGACAAGATATTATTAGCCAAAGGAAAGACAGAATTGTTTCAGGAAGGTCATATTCCTTGAGGGGCAAGGGCAGGAAGTTTTATTCAGAGGACTTTATCTTGCTTAGGACGGTGGAAGGGCCCATGTGACAGATTACCTCATAGGTGCTTATCAGAAAATACCTGACGAACCAGTTAAGACCACATTTCTGGGGAAGGTATAAAGTGCAATTAGGTTAGGTATTAAGTCCCAAATCAATTACTTGGCTTAAGTGACCCCAATTTAGGCCTGTGGTTTTCTTTTTAGCTGCACCATCATTTTGAACATCCTTTTCATGGCAGTCTCTCAGCATGATACAGCTAGCATAAAACAGGCTTGAGTCTAAATGATTTCTTTTTTTTTATTTAAAAATAAATAAATAAAAATAATTGTAGTATATTTGACATATAACATTGTTATAAATTCAAAGTTTACAACATTGTGATTGATGCTTTTATATATTGTAATATTGCCATTGTGGTGATCATTAGCACCTCTATGGGCCTCATAATTGTCATTTCTCTTTAGTGATTAAAATAATTAAGATGTACTCTCTAAGCATGTTTGTTAGCAGATAGTTCTGTTCCCTGGCCTCAGGTTCTTGAGTTCCACCAAGAAAGAATTCAGAGCCAAACTTAAGCAAGCAAGAATTTAATAGTGGTCAAAGCGAAAGTTCACTCTCAGAGAAGGAGAGTGGGCAGAGGTGGCAACTGCACTTTATGTTGGTTTTGTTTTGTTTTGTTTTTTTTTTATATATAATTGCAAGGATTATGGGTCTCTGACTGAGATTGCCTCCAATCTTCTAAGGGACTCCACCCATTGGTTGGTTGGAGAGAGATTTTAGCCTTATGTAGTCCTTGTTGGAACTGTCATGGCAGTCATCCTCCCAAAGGGGTTCAAAACCATGATGTAAATGTATTATAATGAAGTTAGAGGTTACTTTAGGGCAGCAGTTATAAGGAAGAGTACAGCATATTCCTGGAGGTTTTTTCCCAACGGCTTGCATTCTGGAGGTGGTTGGTTGTTTCTGTCTTTTTCAACAATGGAACAGTGCCATTCTCTGATCACATCTAGCTAACTGCCTACTCTATCATGTTTGAGGATGCTAATACAATATCATAATCTATACTAATGATACTGTGCCTTAGTTCTCTGGAGCTTATTTACTATTCATTTTAAGTTTGTATCTTGAAAAAAAAATCTGTCCTATTACTAGCTTGCTTTTTTTTTAAGATTGCACCTATAATATCATTATAGTATTTGATATAGTGTTTGATATCATACAGCATTTGATATATAGTATTTTGTATCATTACAGTATTTGTGTCTCTCTGTTGGACTTGTCTCACTTAGCATAATATCATCAAGGTCTATCCATGTTATAACAAATGGCAGGATGTCCTTCTTTTTGTGGGTGAATAATATTCCATGTATATATGTATGCATGTGTGTATTTATATCATATATATAACACATATATGCATATGTATATTGCATATTTTATGCACTTTTTGGCAGACACTTAGGTTATTTCTGTATCTTTACTATTGTGAATAATGGTGCAGATATATCTTTGATATCCTGTTCATTTCCTTTGGCTATATACAAGTAGAACAGCTGGATCATATGGTAGATCTATTTTACTTTTGGGGGAACCTCCATATTGTTTTCTGTATGGCTGAACCTATTCACATTCCCACCAACAGTGTACAAGGGTTCCTTTTCTCCATATATTTGGCAGCACTTTTTAAATCTTCTTGATGGTAGGCATGGTTCTAACAGGTATGAGGTATGAGGTAGTATCTCATTTTGGCTTTAATTTACATTTCTCAGATGATTAGTGATGTTAAGCTTTGGTGTGTGTGTGTGTGTGTGTGTGTGTGTGTGTACCTATTGGTCATTTATATGTCTTCTTTGGGGAAATATTTATTTAGTTCTTTACTTATTTTAAAGATTTTATTTATTTATTTGACAGAGAGCAAGAGATCACAAGTAGGCAGAGAGGCAGGCAGAGAGAGAAGGGGAAGTAGGCTCCCCGCTGAGCAGAGAGCCCGATGCGGGGCTCAATCCCAGGACCCTGAGATCATGACCCGAGCCGAAGGCAGAGGCTTAACCCACTGAGCTACCCAGGCGCCCCTCTTTACCTATGTTAAAAATTTGATTGTTTTTGTTGCTGATTTTGAGTTGTATGAATTATATATTTTGGATATTAATCCCTCATCCAGTATAATTTGCAAAAATATCTTCTCATTCTGTAAGTTTTTTTTTCCATCTTATTATTTCTTTTGCTATGCAGAAGCTTTTAAATATGATCTATGATCTAGTCTCACTTACTGATTTTTGTTGTTTGAGCTTTTTGTCTCATATCCAATGCCAAAATCAATGCCAAGGACTTTCTTCTCTGTGTTTTCTTCTAGGAGTTTTATGTTTTCAGGTCTTATGTTAAGTTTTTGATCGACTTCTAGTTAACTTTTGTGAGTGATGTAAAACAAATGCCCAATTTCATTTTGCTGTATGTTTAATCAGTTTTCCCAACACAATTTATTGAAGAAAATGTCTTTTTCCCATTGGGTGTTTTGGTTCTTTTATTGAATATTAGTTGACTCTAATGCAGGTATTTGATTCTGGGCTCTCTGTTTTGTTCTGTTGGTCTATGTGTCTATTTTAATGCCAGTACCATACTGTTTTACTTACTAGCTTAAAATAAGGAAGTGTGATATCTCCAGCTTTGTTTCTCTTTCTCAGGATTGCTTTGGCCATTTGGGATCTTTCGTGGTTCCGTAGAACTTTATGATTGCTTTTTATTCTGTTTTTGTGGAGAGTGCCATTGGGATTTTGATAGGGATTGCATTAAATCTGAAAATGGCTTTAGGAAGTATAAACGTTTTAGCAATATTAATTCTTCTGATTCATGAAGAAAGGACATCTTTCCATTTATTCATTGCTTCCATTTCTTTCATGAAATTCTTACAGATTTTATTATACAGATCTTTTACTTCCTTAATTAAATATATTCCTATTTATTTTATTATTTTTGATGCTATTATGCATAGGATAGGTTTTATTTCTTTTTGAGATGTTTTGTTATTTGAGTATAGAAATGCAACTTTTTCCATATGTTGATTTTATATCCTTCAACTTTACTGAATTCATTAATTCCAACAGCATTTTGGGGACTCTTTGGGATTTTCTGTATAAGATCATATCATCTACAAATAAAAACAATTTTATTGCTTCCTTTTAGATTTGGATGCCTTTTTATTTCTTTGTCTTACCTAATTGCTCTTGCTAGTACTTTGAGTGCTGTATTGAATAAGAGTGGTGAGAATGGACACCCTTTTTTTTTTCTGATCTTAGAGGAATATTCTTTTCAATTTTTACTATTGAATAGAACACTAGCTGTGAGTGTGTCACATGTAACTCTTATTATGTTGAGGTAGTTTCCTTTTACACAAAATCTGTTGAAGGTTTTTATCATAAAAATATGTATTTTAGGGGCACCTGGGTGGCTCAGTGGGTTAAAGCCTCTGCCTTCGGCTCAGGTCATGATCCCAGGGTCCTGGGATCGAGCCTCACATCAGGCTCTCTGCTCAGCGGTGAGCCTGCTTCCTCCTCTCTCTCTGCCTGCCTCTCTGCCTACTTGTGATCTCTGTCAAATAAATAAATAAAATCTTTAAAACAAAAACAAAAACAAAAACATGATGTTGTGATACATGTATATATTGCAAAATGATCACGATAGTAAGGTTTTGAATCACAGCCATTCCATCTTTAGAGAGTAACATCTTTGGGGTGGTTGGGTGGCTCAGTTAGTTAAGCATAGGACTCTTGGTTTTGATTCAGGTCATGATCTCAGGGTGGTGAGATTGAGCCCCGCATTGGTCCCTGTGCTGGGCATGAAACCTGCTTGAGATTCTTTCTCTTCCTCTCCCTCTGCCTCTCCCTCACTCATGCTTGCTCCCTTTCTCTCCTAAATTGTTAAATTAAATTAAATTAAATTAAAATATTAAAAAAAAGAAAGAAAAAACAAAACAAAAAACAACAAAAGAAGAGATAAGAAAAAGAAAGTAATATCTTTGACAAATCAGCTCTTTGGATTTCTACCAGGATCTAATAGAGGATGAATTATGACTCTTTGGTGACATATGATCATGTGACCAGAAATGCCCAAAATGAAACAGGTGGCTTCAGATACATCTAGCCACAGAGTCCTAAATAATGGAGACCACTTGCTTAAGTATAACTGACATGCATGATGTCTAGCTTGAGTAGTTACTTCAGACACAAGTAAATTTCAGTATAGAAATTTCTTGATATGCCCTGTGGTTCAACTATTGGCCCAGTGCAGTCTCTATCTCTACATGTACATATACGTCTATAAAAAGTTTAGGCCATCAGTTAAATGAGTAAGGGAAAAAAAAGCCCCTTTTACAGAAAGTTCTGGATGATAAGCTAGCATATATTGAAAATGATTTATTACCATACTACAATTCCATTTGGGATGATTAAATTAAGGGACATTAGATAAAGTAAATCTTCCACATGAGAATATACTGGAGCATCTTGTTTTCTACTTTTCATGGAAATAGAGATGGTTAGAAGCAAGAAGCCAACACTTATTCTGATAACCATGGACTTGGAAGAACAGATAAGAAAATTGATAATGAAAATATAGAAAAACACAGTGAATTGACTGTTCAGAATAGGCCTAGTTAATATGTGTGTCCTTAGGAGTGCTTACCAAAGGGGCCTTACTACCGAGCAGGCTGTTTATTATCCATCACTTTTCTGTATATTTCAGTAAACCTACTTTTCCTTGGTTCCTCATTGCATGGTCATTTGGTTTCTCAAACTAAGTGACTACAGATAAGAATGAAAAACATACATCACTTGATAATAGGGTCTTCACTTCACCAAGGCTGACTTCATCACTGCCAAATGCCCAGTTTGTCTCAGCTTCCAGTATGGCCATACTTTACTGGAACTACCCAGGAACCTAATGTTAAGTAAAGTATACTAGATTTCTGTCAGAAAGCAAAAGGTAGTAATTTGTCCTCAATTAAGCTAACACATTCTGGACTTATATTTTATTTCTATGCCAGTCAGGTTTCTTCCAGACTTATGTTTGATTTACTGTAAATTATTATAGTATTATACATAGTGATGCTTCTAAATGAGGAAATCACATCACAGTAAGAAATGTTAGGCAATGGAATAAGTATGATATTTTCCATCCTTAATATGAACCCTAACATACAGAAACATGTGACCTTTAGAATAAAGTAATGGCTTATTAAAATACAGGTTGGCACCATCTAGGAGACAATACTTTGTGAATTCAGGGTATTGTCCCAGCATATTTTCTAGAAATCTAGACCCAACAGATCTAGAATTAAAGAGCCAGGCCGATGGAATATTAACTTTTAAATTTATCTTAATAAGAAGGAAGCAGAGTACAAAATTCCATTTCATTTAATCAGAATTTGAATGTCATTGTGTAAAACTTCTTAGATGACATATAGTCTCTACATCTTCTACTTATGTCTTTTTTAAACTTCAAATCTGTATTCCAGCATAGTTTCTGAACTATGTTTCTGAACTTCACCATTTTTTGTTTGTTTGGGTTTGGATTTTGGGATTTTTTAATTTTATTTTATTTATTTGAGAGAGAGAGAGAACACAAGCAGCAGGGAGAGCCAGATAGAGAGGGAGAAGGAAGCCCCACGCTGAGCAGGGAGCCCAATGTGGGGCTTGACCCAAGGACCCTGAGATCAGGACCTAAGCTGAAGGTAGACACCTAACTGACTGAGCCATCTAGGTGCCCCTGTTTTTGATTTTCTATGGAGGATGTATAAGGATGCCAAGGGAATCAAGCGTGTACTCTTGGATAGCATTCATTGCTACTAACTATCAAATCCACTCTTCTAAGTTATCCCTTGTATTTCAAGGAGGTGAAATCGAGAAACTATAATATCAAGACCTCCTTGGTATGGAGCTTGAGTTACATTCTATTTGTGGAGGCAATTGGGCAAAATTTGGGGGACATAAAAGAAAAGCAGTGCCACTATGCTTTTGTTAGAAGGTCTGTAGGCCTTAAGAAATAGCAAATATCTATAGCTTGAAGCATTCTCCTGAGGATAGTTTACCTCAGAGCTGAAAGTGGCTAATATTATTAGTGATGGTTACCTCGTCATCACTATAATTTGGAATTTCCTGAAAACTGTCTTAAACTTTGTTCTCCCACACTACCAATAGTTTGAAAAGCTATATAATTTTCAGTATTGAATATCTTCGCACCCAGAATAACTAGAGTGGCTTCTATTTTCATTGTTAAATCCTAGTAATAAAATGTTAAATAAAGTCAGTTAAGTTAAAGGATACATTAATTGAGTGAATAGACATTTATCTACTTGAGAATTTCCTAACAGAATTACTTCATAATCATCTTAAAAAGGTATCATCAGGATTCTGCTAGACAATAGCAATTTTTTTTTTTGCCAAGCTCACTTTTCCTTGCTATAAGGTCACTAACTCCATGACTAAATACACAGGTGTTTATTGTTTGGGTGAATGGAATACTGAAGTGATTTTCAGGCTGTGGTTCAGGATACACAGGTGCTTCTCAGTTTAGCCTGAGATGTTTTGAAAATAACTAAACTAAACCCTGCAAACCACCAGGTGAATGAGATTGGAAACACTTTTTCCCTCAATAAAGTCATCTGATGAGACCACAGCCCTAACTGATATTTTCATTGCACACTTCAAGATACAGTAGTCTCTCTTTATCTGCAGGAGATATATCCCAAGACCCTCAGTGGATGCCTAAAACTGGAGATGGTACCAAACCCTGTATATACTATATTCTTACTATGCATCCATGCATACCTATGATAAAGTTTAATTTGTAAATAAAGTACAGTAAGAGTTTAACAACAGTAACCAATAATAAAATAGAGCAATTACAACAATATACTATAATGAAAGTTTTATGATTGTGGGGTATCTCTCAAAATGTCTTCTATAGTACTCATCGTTCTTATGATGATGTGAAATGATATAATGCCTATGTAATGAAATGAAATGAGGTAAATCAGGTAGGCATTGGGGTGTAGTGTTAGGCTACTATTGACTTTCTGACAATAGTCAGAAAGAGGATCATCTACTTCTAGACCCTGGGTAACTGAAACCTTGGAAAGTAAAACTGCAGATAAGGGGAGACTACACTACCTTGACACAGAATTGCCAGCTAAGTCATATCTGGGTTCCCAACCCATAAAAACAATGAGAAAATAATCATTTTGTTTTTGTTTTTGTTGTTTGCTTATTTTAATTGGCTAGGGTGTGTGGTATTTTTTTAGGAGGCAATAAGTAACCAATACCAAGTAGTGGCAGGTTGAGTGATACCATAATAAATACCTAATATGTGGTACTGGTTTTGGAATTGAGCATGGAAGGAGTTTGGAATAATTTTGAGGAGTATGCTGGAAGAAGTCTAAGTTGCCTTCAGTAGGCTGTTCATAGAATTCTAGTCATTGAGGATAGTGTCCTTGAGGCAACAAAAAAACAGTAAGGAATATGTTACTGGAAACTGTAGGAAGAGAAATCTATCTGATATAATAAAAAACATAAGCAACACTACTGTGTACACTAAAATATGAAGTAAAAATGTGCCCAATTACTTGGGTAATCTAGCAAAGTTGATTTCTAAGGAAATATGACACTTGATTTCTTTGTGCTATTTATAGTAAAATATGAAAATAGGAAACTTCAAATGAAAAATGATACCAAAATTAAGAATTGGTTTCTGAGCAAATGTTGAATACATAACATTTCTAGGAAAGCATGGTCTAGAGATTAAGCTTATGATGTGATTATAAAGGCTTTTGTTAAGATGTCAGAAAGGCCAAAGGTGGTATCAAATCAAATGTTTTTTCAGGAGATCAAGGGTATCTATAACAGATCCTCTGAAATTAAAAAACAAAACAAAACAAGAAAACATCTAAGAAACAATGTTATACCACAGCAGTCTCAACAGGAGCCCAAGGTAGAGAAGAGCCTATCACAAAGAGACTTGTGGTTGTGTCTTTTGACATCTAAATGAATAATCTTCAAAAAGCTTTAGAAGGGCCACAATGATATTGAGAGAATTATATTCACAATATAACAATAATGTCTTTAACTGAAACAGTAAAAAATAAAAAGTGGTCTTCAGACCCATAAAATTCTACTAAAAGGAAGTAGGGTTATAAAACTACTCATTTGAAAACCAATGCTAGTTTTCATAGAGAGGTGGGATGACTCAGCTAAAGGGATGACTCAGCTAAAACCAGAATCCAGTAGCATAGCCTGGGGCCATGGAGAGGTTCCATTCTTGAAACCTAACCAAGCAATTTCCAGCATGTGCCCACCCAGCCAGACTTCAGAATTAGCATGAAGTGACTTTTTTTTTTTCTTTGAGAGAGGGAGAGAAGGAGGACGCAGAGGGAGAAGAAGAGAGAGAATCCCAAGCAGGCTCCACACCCAGTGTGGAGCCCAACACGGGGCTCAACCTCATAACCCTGAGATCATTACCTGAGCTGAAATCAAGTCAGACCCTTAACCAAATGAGCCACCAGGTTTCCCATGAAGTGACTTTTTTTCACCTCCCATCTCCCTTCTCTTGAACTGGATTGTCTACAAGTATCCTGTACCTGTCCCATTATTTTGGTGTGTGGGAGGCAAATTATATGTCTATTTAGTTTACCAGATTTAAAGAGTGAGAACTACACTCTGGAAACTGTGCATAAGGATCTACACCCCAGATACCTCATCCCCATCAAGGCCTGACATAGTTAGAGATTATGAACTTTGAACCAATACTGTAAAGGGAGGAGATTTGGGGGAATCCTGAGAGAAGGTAAGGATATTTGCCTGTGGGAGGGATAAATGATTGGAATCAGAGGACAAAGTACTCAGAAATAAATAACTAATAGAGGCCTAAAACATCTACATTAAAGTTTAAGTTTGACATTTACTATAACACTTTAAAAGAAATATTTAGCCTATGTAAGAGTAATAATCCTGAGCATTATTTATTATATGTGGTGCTAAATACCAGTATACTTTGGAGGTAAATTTTAATTTGACTCCACATTTCTCCTTTTACTTTATCATAATTTCTTGTTTTGTTTTTGTTGTTGTTGTTGTTGTTATTGTTTTGTTTGTTTTTTTCTTTGATAGACCCTGGATCAAATCCAACAAATCTCATCAGTAACTGATATACTCTTTTTTTTTTTTTTTCTTTTCTTCAGTACTATCAGGAGGCCTACTGAGTTCTCAGTGGACAAATATTAGGGCACTTCATACTCTTCTGGGAAAAACATATCCACAAATAGTTCAGTAACATGTTTTCTCTTGAAGAAAACCTTCACATTGTTATGTTATAATAAACATTATAAGAAAAGTGATTTAAAAAGACAAAAATACCTTGCTTTTAAATTTTAATCAAAGTTTCAAATACATTTTAATCAAAGTTTCAAATACAAATACTAGTATCTGATTAATAGATTTTTTTAACTATGTATGGACTTATTAAATATAACTTTATTTTGTTAAATAATTAGCATGTTGTGTCATTCAGTGAGTATATGTTTCTGAGTGAAAGATCAAGTCTGAATCAGAGATGAATCCAAGGATTTTATATGAACCATTATTTCAATGTTTGATTTTTTTTTTAATTTTTATTAACATATAATGTATTATTTGCTTCAAGGGTACAGGTCTATTAATCATCAGTCTTACACAATTCACAGCACTCACCATAGCACATACCCTCCCCAATGTCCATAACCCAGCCACCCTATGCCTACCCTTCCCAACCCCCCAGCAACCCCCAGTTTGTTCTCTGAGATTGAGAGTCTCATGGTTTCTCTCCCTCCCCATTCCGATCTTGTTTCATTTTTTTCCCTCCCTTGCCCCAGGAACCCCTACCCTGACTTTCAAATTCCTCATATCAGAGATATCATGTTATGATTGTTTTTCTGTAATTGACTTATTTCACTTAGAATAATACTCTCTAGTTCCATCCGTGTCGTTACAAATGGCAAGATTTTGGTTTTTTTGATGGCTGCATAGTATTCCATTGTATATATATACCACTTCTTCTTTATCTATTCATCTGTTGATGGACTTCTGCCTAAAAACATTGCCAAAGGCAAGGGAAGCAAGGGAAAAATGAACTATTGGGACTTCATCAGGATAAAAAGCTTTTGCACAGCAAAGTAAACTTTCAATAAAAACATTCAATGTTTTTTAAAAAAGCTATTTGCTTGCTAAGTTCTCAACCATTTGATTCCTTATTTTATAAAACTTAATAAGGAGATATTTATATGTGCAATATATAAATAATACAGTAATAAATATAACATACATTGATTTGACCAAAGCTAAAACTTTGTTTCTATGACAAATTCCTTTATATTACACAGTCTGTCCTAATACCACCAATCATCCTCGTCCAAATATGTGTTTTCTCCCTTGTTCTGACATAATATGGCCCACAGATCTACACTTAAAAGAACTTCTTTGGGGAATTTTATTTATTTTTTCCATTGTAAACTAATTTCTGAAAATATAATTCAGAAGAAAGAAATAGAAAAAAGGAAAATATGTTAAACATTTGTCAAAGGTAAGCATTTCATGTGTTTGCAAGAGTGCTTACAAATCACAGAAATTGATCACCTCCTGAAAAATCCCACTCTGCCACCATTATCCCATATACTGATTTATTCTTTTTTATTATATGCCTCTTTATTTCAGTTTTGTTTTTTCCTTCTTACTGGGATCATAGATTGGTCAGAATATGTGAGTGTATAGATAGGAATGAAGCTTGAAATTTTTTTTTTAAAGATTTTATTTATTTATTTGAGAGAGAGGCAGTGAGAGAGCATGAGCAAGGAGAAGGTCAGAGGGAGAAGCAGACTTCCCGTGGAGCTGGGAGCCTGATGCGGGACTCGATCCCGGGTCTCCGGGATCATGACCTGAGCCGAACGCAGTCATCCAACCAACTGAGCTACCCAGGCGTCCCTGAAGCTTGAAATTTTGACTTGTTGGATAAAACCTTATAATCTACTCAGGTAGACATTGGACATTTTAGAAGCCAGATCCTGAGAAATATTCCATGAACTGCTGTGGCAGTTATCTATTTCTTTTACTGCTTCTTGAGAAATCTCATTTCAACATTATTTAATATCATTTCTGTTAATAGAATCTGTCAGTTTGGCAATTCTTTATTGATACCTGCACCAGGAATAATTTTTGGTTGTGAAGGATAGGGCAATGAACAAAAAAGAAAAAAAAATGTATGGGGAGAATTATTAAATTTCACTGAAAAATTAAAAAAATACATTGTAATAAATGAGGATGATTGTAGTTGAGCATAGGCACATAAAACACACATATATAGACATGCACACACATACACAAATACATACATACTTTACTATGTTTGTCCAAATTTTAGTTTATGGAAGGGAGATAAAACTTTAATGATTTCCAATCATCTCAAGGCTCAACATAAATGCTATGGTTGTAGCATTTCCTTGGTTCATTTCCTTTGTTCCTAATTACTGACTGAGCACTTGAGGTTACTCTTTATTTGGCATTTTAACCTTTTCTGTGTGTAAGTGATGGAGAATTTTATCTTGACATTTTTATGATTATTTCATATTAATAGACTTTTTTAAAAAGCCAGTTCATCATTGATTATGATGAATATTCACCCTGGAAGATGCCAAGGATTTTGTTAAATCTAACCACTGGCTAGAAGTATGCAAAGTTCATTATTCTTTGTAACAATTTCTCTACATTTATGGAAAAACCATTTGCTTCTCCTTATCAACATCTCTCTCTTCTCTCCATTGTGAAAGGCACAATGCTTTATCTCTGTCCTCTAGTTTCTGAGCCCACCTTGCAATGTGTATGTAATAAATGTTTTAGAGATAACTTCATTAAATTAAAATAAGGGCTGTCTAAAATTTTGCCTTAGTTCAGAACACATTGGTTAAAAGTGATAGAATGTGAACTCAAACCAGCTTACGCAAAAAATAGAATTCATTTCTTCAGGGAATCTAAGCAACTGTGGAGCAAACCACAGGAAATGTAAGAACTGGAACCAGAGACATGAACCCCACCTGGGCTTTTCTTTTCTCTGTGTTTCATTCTTTTTCTGAGGTAGACTAGCTTTATTCCTTCTTCTTTTTTTTTTTAAACAAAATATTTCCTTTTTTTTTTAATGTAGGACTTTGCAGATCTTTTCCCCTACATTTTATTATGAGTATTTTCAATCATAGAGAAAAGTTGAAAGAATTACAGAGTGAACATGCACATATCTACCATCTAGAGTCTATAATTTGCAATTGCTGAATTTGCTTCTCACATCTGTCCATCATTTTATTCATCAAATATTCCATCTTAAATATTTACACATTTCAAAATGTTATGAACATCAGTCAGTTGGAAGGTAAGACATTCTTAGCTTGTTCACTATCATAGAGGGAAAACATTCATTTTTTATCATTAAATAGGTCATATATGACATTCATCAAGTTGAGAAATTTTAATTTGCTTAGTTTTTAAAATTTTTAAAACATTTTTTATATTATTTTCAGTTTTAATTTTAATTCGTTAGTTAAGATATGCTGTTAAATTAGTTTTAGTTTAGTATTAGTATTTAGTTTATCTTAGTTTTACAGTGTTATATTAGTTTTGTGCAACAGAGTGATTCAACAGTTATGTAAATCACCCAGTGCTCTTCAAGACAGGTGCCCTCCTTAATCCTCATCACATATTTAATCCATTTGCTCATGACATATTTAATCCATTTGGATTGCTCCCCTCCCCAGTTTGTTCTTTATAATTGTTTATTGATTTCTCTTCTTTGTTCCCTTTGCTTGTTTCTTAAATTCCACATATTAGTGAAATCATATGGTGTTTGTCTTTATCTGACTTATTTCACTTAGCATTATATTCTCTAACTCCATCTGTGTCATGGGAAATGGCAAAATTTCATTCTTTTATATGGCTGCATGGTATTCCATTGCATTTATATACCACCTCTTTATTCATCTGTTGATGGACACTCTCTTCCATAAATGGGTAATTGTAGGTATTGCTTCTAAAAATATAAGGTTGCATGTAACATTTTAAATTAGTGTTCTTATATTATTTGGGTAAATACCCAGTTGTTCAATTGCTGGATCATAAGGTAGTTCTATTTTTAACTTTTTGAGGACCCTCTTGACTGTTTTCCACAGGGGATGTACAAGTTTGCATTCCTACCAGCAGTATATAAGTTCATTATTTACAACATGCTCTCCAATACCTGTTGTTTCTTGTGTTGTTGACTTTAGGCATTCTGACTGTGTAGTTTTGATTTGCATTTCCCTGATGATAAGTGATGATGGACATCTTTTCATATGTCTGTTGGCCATCTGGTGTCTTCTTTGGAAAAATATCTGTTCATGTTTTCTACCCATTTTTCAACAAGATTTTTTTTTGGGGGGGTGTTGATTTTTGTAATTTCTTTATATATTTTGGATACTAACCCTTTATCAGATATGTCATTCATAAATATCATCTTCCATTCCATTGGTTGCCTTTTAGTATTGTTGATCATTTCCTTCACTGTGCAAAAGCTTTTTATTTTGATTTTGATTTTTATTTTTGCTCTGGTTTCCCTCACCTCAGGAGACATATCTAGAAAAATGCTATGGCTGGGTCAAAGCAGTTACTGCCTGTGTTATCTTCCAGGATTTTCATAATTTCAGGTCTCATATTTAGGTTTTTACTCCATTTTGAGTTTATTTTTGTGTATGGTATAAGAAAATAGTCTAGTTTCATTTTTTTGCACACTGCTGCCCAGTTTTCCCAATAACATTTGTCAAAGATACACTTTTTCCCATTGTATATTCTTTGTTGCTTTATCAAAGATTAATTGGCTATGTAATTGTGATTTATTTCTGGATTTTCTATTCTGCTATATTTATCCATGTGCTGTTTTTGTGCCTGTACCATACTGTTTTGATTACTAAGGTTTTGTAATATAATTAAATCTAAAGTTGTGATGTTTCCAGTTTTGGTTTTCTTTTTCAGGATTGCTTTGGCTATCTGGGGTCTTTTGTGGCTCCATAAAAATTTTAGGACTGGTTGTTGTAGTTGGTATTTTGATAGGGATTACATTAAATGTCAAAATCTCTTTGAGTAATATAGATATTTTAACAATATTTGTTTTTCCAACCTATGAACATAGGATGTCTTTCCATTTCTTTGTGTTGTCTTGAATTTCTTTCATCAGTGTTTTATAGTTTTTAGAGTACAGATCTTTCACCTCCTTTCACCTTAATTTTATTCTTAGGTATTTTATTATTTTTGGTATAATTATAACTGGGATTGTTTTATTAATTTCTGTCCCATCATTATTAATATGTAGAAATGCAACAGATTTACATACATTGATTTTGTATCTTGAGACTTTATTGAATTCATTTATCAGTTCTAGCATTTTTTTCATGGAATCTTTAGGGTTTTCTATATATAGTATCATGTCATCTGCAGATAGTGAAAATTTTACTTCTTCCTTACTGATTTGGATGCCTTTTCTTTCTTTTTCTTATCTGGTTGCTGAAACTGAGACTTCGAGTATTATGTTAAATAACAGAGGTGAGAGTGGACATCCTTGTCTTGTTACAGACCATAGAAGAAAATTTCTGTTTTTCTCCATTGAGGATGGTATTAGGTATGTTTTTTTCATAGGCAGCTTTTATTATGTTGAGGTATGTTCCCTCTAACCTACTTTGCTGAGGGTTTTTATCTTGAATGGATGTTGTACTTTGTCAAATACTTTTTCTGGATCTATTGAAATATCCATATGTTTCTTATCCTTCCTTTTATTGATGTGATGTATTACATTGACTTTTGAATATTGAACCACCCTTGCAACCCAGAATAAATCCCTCTTGATGATGGATAAAGATTTTTTTAATGTGTTGTTGATTGTGGTTTGCCACTATTTTATTGAGAATTTTTGCATCCATGTTTATCAAGGATGTTGGCCTGTGGTTTTCCTATTTAGTGGTTCCTTTATTTGGTTTTGGTATCAACATGATGCTGGCCTCATAGAATGAATTTGGAAGTTTTCCTTCCTTTTGTCTTCTTCATAATAGTTTGAGAAGACTTCTTTAAATATTAGATAGAATTTGCCTGTAAAGTCAGTCTGGACTTTTGTTGGTTGGAAGTCTATTGATTATTGACTCAATTTCTTTGCTGGTTATGGGTCTGTTCAAGTTTTCTATTTCCTCCTGTTTCAGTTTTGATAGTTTGCAAATTTCTAGGAATTTATCCATTTCTTTTAGGTTGTCCAATTTGTTGGCATATAGTTTTTAATAATATTCTCTTATAATTGTATTTCTGTGGTGTTGGTTTTCTCCTCTCTCATTTGTAAATTTATTTAATTGAGTCCCTTCTCTCTCTATTTTTTAAAATAAATCTGGCTAAAGATTTATCAATTTTATTGATTTTTTTTTCAAAGAAGCAACTCCTGGTTTCATTGATCTGTTCCCTTGTTTTTATTTTTTGGGTTAGGTTTATTTTGTTTTTAAATTTCTATTACTTACTTATGTGCTAATCTTTAGTATTCCCCTCCTTCTGCTAGTTTTAGATTTTGTTTGCTGTTCTTTTTCTATGATGCCAGGTTAAACTGACATTTTTCTTCTTGAGGTGGGCCTGTATTTCTATAAACTTCCCTCTTAGAAATACTTTTGTTGAATCTCAGAGGTTTTAAAACACTGTGTTTTTTTTTTTAAGATTTTATTTATTTATTTGACAGAAATCACAAGTAGACATAGAGGCAGGGAGGGGGGCAGGCTCCCTGCTGAGCAGGGAACCCAATGTGGAGCTTGATCCCAGGACCCTGAGATCATAACCTGAGCTAAAGGCAGACGCTCTAATCCACTGAGCCACCCAGGTGCCCCAAAATATTGTGTTTTCATTTTCGTTTTACTTCATGTACTTTTTTATTTTTCTAACTCCTTGTTGACCTTTCATTGCTTGGCAGCATATTATTTAACCTCTATGTATTTGTGATATTTACAGATTTTTTTCTTGTGTTTGACTTTTAGTTTCATAGCATTATGTTCAGAAAAGATGCAGGGCATGGTTTTGATCTTTTAAATTTGTTAGAATTACTTTGTGGACTAATAGGTGATGTATTCTGGTGAATGCTCCAGGTGTGCTTGAAAAGAATGTGTATGCTGCTGTTTTAGGGTGAATATTCTGTATTTATCTGATAAATCCATCTGGTCTAGTGTGTCATTTAAAGTCATTCTTTCCTTACTGATTTTCTGTTTAGATGAACTTTCCATTGATGTAGTGGTGTGTTACACTCCCCTACTATTATTGTACTATTACCGATTAATTCCTTTTTATTTGTTATTAACTGTTTTATGTATTTGGATTCCCCTATATGTGCATAAATATTTACAATTGTTATATCTTATTGTTGGAGTCCCCTTTATTATTATGTAGTGTCCTTCTTTGTTTCTTCTTACAGTCTCTGTTTTTAAGTCTATTTTGTCTGATATATCTATCTACTGCTACTTTGGTTTTCTTTTGACACTCATTGGCATGAGATATTTTTCCAACCCTTCACTTTCAATTTGGAGGTGCCTTTAGGTCTAAAATGAGTGTCTTGTAGGAAGCATATAGATGGGTCTCGTTTGTTTGTAGTATTTGTGGCTTTTCATTTCTTTCTTTCTTTCATCTATTTTGTCACACTGTCTTTTGATTGGAGTAGTTAGTCAATTTACACCCAAAGTTATTATTGTTAATTGTATATTATTGCCATTTTATTACTTGTTTTGTGTTTGTTTCTGAAGATATTCTCTAATCTTTTCTTGGCCTCTTTCTCGTGTTTTGCTGATTCTCCTTAATGATATATTTGCATTGCTTTCTCTTTATTATTTGTATATTTATTAGTGGTTTTTTAATATATATGGTTACCATTAGGTATGTATATAACCTCTTCTGCATATACTGTATATTATGTTATTATCTCTATATTAAGTTGATATTTGTTTAAGTTTGAACCCAGTGTTTTCCCCTCTTCTCCCCATATTTAGGTATATGTTATTATATTTTATATCCTCTTTTGTGAGTTCCTTGACTATTTACAGAAATATTTATTTTTACTGTTTTACTGTTTCCTATCTCTATATTGTCACTTTTGGTCTCTTCTTTATACTTGAGTCCCTTTTGATGTTTCTCGTAGAGCTGGTTTAGTGGTCATGAACTCCTTAATTTTTGCAGGGAAACTCTTTTTCTTTCCTTCTATTCTGAGTGATAGCCTTGCTGGATAGAGTATTCTTGGCTGCACATTTTCCCCATTCAGCACTTTGAATATATCATGCCATTCACTCTGGCTTGGATACATTCTGTTGAAAAATCTCTAGCTAGCCTTATAGGATTTCCCTTGTAAGTTAATGACTTCTTTTGTCTTGTTGCTTTTAAAATGTTTCCTTATCACTATATTTTGACAATTTATCTTGGTATGGGTGTGCTTTTATTGTTTTTGTTGGGGGGTTCTTTGTGTCTTCTGGATCTGGGTATCTGTTTTCTTCCCCAGTTTAGGGAAGTTTTCAGCTATTATTACTTCAGATAAATTTTCTGCCTCCTTTTCTTTAGCTTCCTCTTCTGGGACACCTATAATACAAACGTTAGTACATTTGATGGAGTCACTGAGTTCCCTAAGTCTGTTCTAGTTTTGCATGATTCTTTTCTCTCTCTTTTGTTCCACTTGATTACTTTCCAGTACTGTCTTTTAAGTCATTAATTCATTTTCTCTTCTTCTATCCTGCTGTTCATTCTATGAAGTATGTTTCTCATTTCACTTAGTGTGTCCTTTATCTCTGCTGTTATTCCTTTTCTGTATTAACGGACTCACTGATGTCCTCTCCTATCTTCTCAAGTCCAGAGAGTAGCCTTATGATCATTGCTTTTAGTTCTCTATCAGTCATGTTATTTACATCATTTCACTTAGCTTTTTGGCTGTGGCTTTGTCCTCTTTTCATTTGGGATAAATTTCTCTGTCTTTTCATTTTTGTCTGAGTCTCCATCTGTTTCTCTATGTTAAGAAAGTCAGCTTCGTCTTCTCTTGAAAGTAGTGATTTTATTTAAAAAAAGAGGTCCTGGAGTGCCTTGCAGTGCAGTGTTCCCTATTCATCAGAAACTGACACTTCTGGAAAGTATCCTATATATGTTGCTTCTATCCTTATGATGTGTCTGAGTTATGTTTCCTTTCAGAGCAGTTTTCTGCCCTTTCTGCTTGTTGTGGGCTGTGCTTGCTCTCTATGGTATTAGTGGGATCCAGGCAGGCTAACTCTGAGGGGGCATGCTGACAAGGGAACTTGGGAGCAGAACAATAGTGTTAGTAAAATTTGCATTGGATCACTAGTCCTAAGCCAGATCCCCTGAATGGGGTGGTGGCTGTGTGCCAGGATGGTCAGGATGGTCAAGGCTGGGCACCATGTGGTAGCTGAGCCCAGCTTCATAACTAGGCATGATGCATGGTAGCAGCTGAGCACTTGGAAGCTGGGCAGGGCACATGCATAGCTTTAGCAAAATTTGTCCTGAGCCCAGGCCAGAGGTTAGCAGTCTTGGAATGGGTGAGTCCTCAGGAGGAGTCATGGGTGTGGTACACCATTAGCAGGTTAGTTAACAGCCCCCCAGCATAATCCAAAATCATCATGAACAGATCCGTCTCCAGGTAGCCCCTTGTGTTGTGTAAACTGCCCTTTTTATGTTGCCTATCTGCATAGGCTGCTGTCTCTTTAAAGGAAGTGACCCAGCTATCACTTACCCCTCAGCTCATTCAGTGCTGAGTCAGTTGACCTTAAAAACTCCAGGTTCTACTAGTTTTACAAACTAGTGGAATTCAGGTCCTCTGGTTTTTAAAGCCAGAAGTTACAGGGGTTATTCTTCCTCCTTTAAGCTCCCGGGCGCAAGGGCCCATTTCTCTATCTTTTCCATACAAGAAGCTCCCTCCTTCCTGGGCAGCCTCCCTCTGCATTCATGACCCTTCTAACCTTTCCATGCAGCTTCTTCTCTAAATTTTGTTGTGGAGATTTTTTTTTTTTAATTCTGCCAGTCTTTGGATTACTCTCCAGTTTATTGACTTGGATATGGATGATAACTTGTTGAAAATGTAGCACTGCATGCTCAAGGTTGTCTTACTCTGCCATTTTCCCAAGCTCCTTATTTGTTTTTTGTTTGTTTTTTCCTTAACTGAATCTGTCATTGAAAGACTCATGGGACCAATGCTCCCTAAGTTGTCCAAATTATAACTTTAGCTCTAAAGTAAGATTGAGTAACTTTCTCAGGTCTAGAAATCTAAGAGCTATACTCTGTTGTGGCATAGGCCTCACATATATCCTGGAGCTAACACTTATATATAGCAAGGGGGCAGAGTAATATTATAATAGCATAGAGATGTTTGGTAACCACTCAATTATGGGAAAATAATTGGCCATGAGATAAAGGTATGTGTGTGCACGCACAGGTGCACATTTGCAAGCATACATGGGGGTAGGGGCAAATGTCAGGTGAAATTATTCTCTAAACAATTCTATAGATTTTACCACAATAACTAACTCCAGCTTGGATATTTATTTATTTATTTATTATTATTATATATAATAATTATTATAATATAATAATATATTATTATTAATATTTATTTTATTTGTGCTTTAATATTCAAATAATTGAATATTCAGCTTATGCTGAGATAATTCTCTATCAATTATAATTTCGCGTTTGGTACTTTTCTTTTGATATGTAGTATTTAGAATCTGTAAATTGCAAATTATAATATTTTTATGGTTAAATGCCTTCATAGTTCCCATAGAAGCTGAACATTTGTGTAGTGAACAAATAGCCTTAGGTTTGATGCTAACTTCCCATCTTATTGTGTGAGCTTGGGAATATTACCTATGCTCAATTTTAAAATGGGGAAAATAAAAATAGAATCTACTTTTGGTTATTATGAAGATTAAGTAAAACATAGCAAGTAAAGTGAGGTTATTGTCAGGTTTAAACAAGATTAGTTCATATGCTTTATGCATTTTGACTTTTTAAAAATAGGCAAAAAAGAAATAATTTAATTGTTATTCAAGGAGCTGCATTCTGTTTTCTGATATTGAGCCAGTCATTCACATTATTTAGAAATCGTTAAACAGATTCTCCAAATAACTTTGGTCAGATACTTGGCTATTAGATTTATAGAAGAACAATCTATAATCCCCAAAGACAAGTTCAATTTTTTCAGCTCTAAATTACATATTATTCTAACCAAATTTTGAGCAAAAATGTTGCTTCATTTCTTCAATAATGTTAGCAGAAAACTGTTGCCATTTTTCAGCCTAAATCTAGAAGTTGTTTTAGAAATAATTTTGAAATAATTTTTTTTCTATTACAGCTACTAGTTTGTTGATTTAAATATATGTCTCTAAGGATCTTATTTTCTTCTTAACCATAGTTTTGCACTGTGCTGAGAATGACAGTGTTCATTTCCATGGTCATTGTTTTTCTGGCTTCCATTGATTTTCTGCTTTCAATATAATTTCTAGAGAGAGATGACTATCTTTAACTATGCTTACACATTTCTGAAATAAACTTTATCTTTCCCTAACAACATACTTTCACTCCCCTTTGTTTATATTTCAAATGATTAATTACCATGTTCTTTCAAGTTTACTCTGGGAAACACCTAAGCCTAGTCTTTAACTCCAAAATGCAGCGATTTAATAAGTTATTTTTAGCTTATAGATCTGAGTTGGCTATGACTGCTGGGCTCTTGTCCCTCTCCCATGTGTCTTCCTTTCCAGGATGCAGGCTAAAGAAATAACCACCCCCGGGGACATGCTGTTTTCATTTCAGAAGACAAAACAAAACAAAAACAAAAAACAATAGGACAAGGCAAAACACACAATTACATTTAAATCTTCTGCCCGAACATGACATAATTCAAGTCTAATTATGTTTTGTTGGTCAAGGTATCTCACATGACCAAGCATAAAGATGGATATAGAAATATTATTTATCTAGAGAGAGATACTTTGCTTCTTATGGCAAAGAGTATAGATGTATAATTCTTTTACAGGGGAGAGAGTAAATTTTAGGGAACAATATTAAAATCCCCTTTTTGTTTGTTTGTTTGCTTGCTTTGGCTCCAGGAGGTTTACAGATAAATTCAAGCTTCTTTTTTTTTTTTTTAAAGATTTTATTTACTTATTTGACAAAGAGAGAGAACACAAGCAGGGGGAGTGGGAGAGGGAGAAGCAGACTTCCTGCCAAGCAGGGAGCCTGATGCAGGACTTGATCCCAGGACCCTGGAATCATGACCTAGCTGAAGGCAGACACTTAACAACTGAGCCACCTAGGCACACAAATTCAAGCTTCTTAACACAAAATGTAAGAGCTTTAAAAAATCTGTTCCCTAACATTCCCACAGTCTCATAATTGGCACTGCATTCTTTGTTTTTCAAGAAGCGTGGTATCCTTGAAGTCAAGTGAAAAAAACAGTATTAAAGGACAAATAAATTGAGCCAAATGCTGCTAATAAGTCAAGTGTGATGAGATCGGTTAAATTGTCTTTGATTTAAGGATATCTATGTGACTGGAACTCTGAAGAAAACCATTTCATTAGAATAACAAGGAGGGGGGTGCCTGGGAGGCTCAGTGGGTTAAAGCCTCTGCCTTCAGCTCAGGTCATGATCTCAAGGTTCTGGGATTGAGCCCCACATTGGGCTCTCTGCTCAGCGGGGAGCCTGCTTCCCCCCACCCCCACCTGCCTCTCTGCCTACTTGTGATCTCTGTCTGTCAAATAAATAAATAAAATCTTTAAAAAAAAAGAATAACAAGGGAAAAATCTTGAGTGGAATTTAGATATTTTAGAGATGAATGAAGATTTATACTGGAGACAGGGCTGAGAAGGAGTAAGAGGATGGTGTGGTAATTTGAAGCATATGTGGGGTCTAGAGAGGTTTTTTCACTTATTCATTTTTTAAAATTCATTTTTTAAAAATTCACTTATTCATTTTTAACATTTTTAAGCCATGACTATCTGCTGATTTGAATAATCCAGTGTAGGGGAACACATTAATGATGCATAACATAGGCAAGAGTCTTGATGCAATGTTCCTGAGTAAGCAAGAGGAGTGAAAACCTAGGCACAATACACATTTTGGCCTTAGTTAGTAACTGATGCAGATTGCTTTAGGCAGACATAAAACAATAGGATGAAGGGCATAATGTATGGACTGAGGCAAGCTGGTAAGTAGATGTGATCGTACGAAGTTATGAAAGATTTCTCCAGTTTTAATTTTGTTAATGAATAAGAAAAGAAGTTAATCATTTTGAGTATAAGTATCAGGAAGAATCATTTTGGGTTTGAGAACAGAGGATAACATATGAAATGGCTATACAGTAGAGACTGTATGGATAGAGATATATGACAAAGCCTATAGTTCATTGTAGGGACATTCTGCTTGCTCACAGGGACATCCTTATATAGATCTGTTTACAAAAATGTAGATAATATATCACATCAGAACTGCAATTATTATAAACAAAGAGAGAAACACACTAGCAAGTGGCTTTCCAGCTTTGGTGAGTCATGTAAAGTTTAGAAATAAGCTTGCTATAAGCACAGATGATGTGTTTTTGTTTTTGTTTCTTTAAATTGGATGCTCTGGGGTAGCATCAATCTTTCCCATCAGCCATGAAATCTACCACCTTACTATAATCCACTTACAGACTTCTTAAAGATTTTTGGGGGGGTTGGGGGGGAGGATGGAGTTTGGCCTGGTGATCACACCTGCTATCAACCAGACCTTCCCTGCAGTGTGGCCCATCCATTCAGAGGAGGAATAGAAGAGATGTCAGTAGATAATCTGTATAAATTGGAGTAGCTGGCATCCTATCTTAGGGAAAATTTGATTGCAACTATTAGGCTTCTAAAATAAAGCCATGCTACATGTTGCTGATGGGGAATAGATTTTTAGGAGAAAAAAATCATTGGCTGAGGTTACATATCTGGCCATTAAACAGTTTTCAATCACCGTGTCCCTGATGGAAGATGCATTATCTCACAATGTGGAAAGGGCAGTTTGTCATTAAATAAAAAGTGGTGTCAGTCTGAAGAGCTGCCCAAACTCCTTACTCTCATCTGATAGACACTTGGAGTAAATGATCCCAAGAGAAGGATTAGAAGAAAGGAATGGGACAGGCGATGAAATGTCGCAGAAAAATCCATGCTTACTCTTTGACTGCTTCCTTTACAACACAGAGCCTACGTGGACTGCACTGAATATCTGATGCTACCAATTGCATGATTTGCTTTCTGTTTTCAATTAGTGCATATTAGATGGATCTGGATGCTAATTTAAATACATAAAAGTTTGCTTTTATATTTTACAGTCATTCTGTATGTCTCAAAACTTGTAGATAAGCATAATCCAATCTTATAAAATTGTCACTATTGTCACTCTGTACATACCATATATGGAAATGTTATTAGTAAATAGAAATAAAGTGAAATAGGACTATTCAAAGTAAATTCAGGACCTTAAATAAGTAGCCCCCACTCCCCAACACACAGTTCCCCACCCTTACCCCCAAAGGGATAATAATAGTTTGGGATTTGACTATGTGTAATATGAATGTAGACTATTGGGTAATATTATGTCAGTCCATTATTAAACATGATGTAGATAAACTGGCTGAAGGATGTTCTAGAGTAAAATGAGAAAAACTGATAGTAGGTGATATTAAAAATTTTAAACTTATTAAGTCACTGCTTCTCTAATGTCACCTCGCTGTCCCATCTGGTAAGATTCACATCTACATTTCCCATGTCCAGACTATCTTCTCATTACACTGTAGTTTACTACAGGAATCAGTTTCCTTGACAGCAGAAATAGACCTTCTACTTGGAAAAAACAAGGAAATCCTGGGGCATTTCATGGCTAATGGGAAGTGATGCTACTCTCAAAAATTTCTATTACATTAAAATGGACAGTGAGGGGCACCTGGGTGGCTCAGTGGGTTAAAGCCTCTGCCTTCGGCTCAGGTCACCATCCCAGGGTCCTGGGATCAAGCCCCACATGAGGGGGCGGTCTCTGCTCAGTGGGGAGCCTGCTTCCCTTCCTCTCTCTCTGCCTGCCTCTCTGCCTACTTGTGATCTCTGTCTGTCAAATAAATAAATAAAATCTTTAAAAAAATAAATAAAATAAAATAAAATGGACAGTGCCCAGTTCATAAAACGGGGCTTCCATTCTTATGAGTGGCAAAGTAGAAACACATTAAGAATGAAAAGCAAAGATTTTATCCACCTGACACAAGATAAATCTTTTAAGTAACCTTAAGACCAAAATGATACTGAAAAGAAGTCAACATGATGTATAGCTGACATAATTAGAATGTGTAAGTCCTCAACATCTTTTATTGTATCACTGTACATTAGTGAAACAAGTGTATAAAAGTCCTGTGCCATAAGTTTGGTCAATGCACAAAAGATTAATGCAGCTTTTTATTGTCCCAACAGATTTCAAACCTAAAATTATTTTGGAATAATTAATTTGGAAAAAATTAATTTGGAAGCTATGCTGTATTTTTTTCTATACTTTTTAAATCTATATGTTAGTGTAAAGTAACCTGTGAGAAGTAAGTAGTATTTAAAATATGTCTGCATTTTATATTAGCCTTATATCCAATCAAATAGCACAAATCACATCATCTTAACACTATAAATGCTGATGAAGGCAAATTGACTCTACCCTTGGAATAGAAGCCCATTGATTATCCTTGATGATCCATCCAAAAAGATAATGGGAAAATATGTCAACATATAACAAGGATCAATGGCACATTTTCTAAATCATTCAATTTTTTTATCAAATTAACTTCTTGCTAATTTTTAAAATTCATTTCACAAATAGAGGCAATCCATTCCAGACATATTCTCTTGCATGAAATCTAATTGGTAGCTGATAAAGTAATATCTACTTGCTTACTAGTAAGCATATGCATTGTAAGTTTGGACTACCCCATGGCTAGTAATCATTTTAAATACAATCTTCCACTTTGAGAAAAACTATTAATCTGACCCAAGGAAAGAAACTGTTTAGTAATTAGCATCAAGATCAATGGGTCTGTTTGTTATTTACCTGTTTATCAGCCTCTAAACACTTTAGCTTTCTTGGCAACATTCCAGGGCTGACTGGGACTCACTAAAATCAACACAGCAAATAGTTAAAAGTTACCACAGGTCACTGATCCTATCCTAAAGCAACTAGCTGCTAAGTCTTATTCTGACAAAAGAAAAATATTTTATTTATTTATTTTTTTTAATTAAAAAAAATTTTTTTTGGTGAGTAGTAATATGTCAGAACTTGTTTAAAAGAGAAATGTTGGTAGAGGTGCCTGGGTGGCTCAGTTGATTGAAGGTCTTACTCTTGGCTTCTGCTCAGGTCATGATCTCATGGGTGGTGAGGCTGAGTCATGGCTCATGTTCTGCATGCCACAGAGAGTCCACTTGAAGAGTCTCTCCCTCTGCCCCTCCTCCAACTTGTGCATGTGTATGCATGCTCTCTCTAAAATAAATAAATCTTTTTTTAAAAAGGAGAGGAAGAGAAGCATTGGGACCATATTTTTTTCTTTTTTTTTAAGATTTTATTTATTTATTTGAGAAAGAGAGAGAGAGGATGAGTGGAATGAGGGACAGAGGGAAAAGCAGACTACCTGCTGAGCAGGTAGCCCCATGTGGGCTCAATATGGGGCTTGATCCCAGGACCTGGGGATCATGACCTAAACTGAGGGCAGATGCTTAACCAACCGAGCAACCCAGGCACTCCAGATGGTGTTTATTTTCATCAACCCATGAGAATAAATTCAAAGATTCAGAATCTATAGAGAATGAGGATGAACAAAGGATTTTATCCGATATTTCAGGAGTTAAGCAATTAGAAATGTCTAATTGAATTGTGGAATGTTTTAAAATTAATATGTTGTATTAGTATTGTCTTAGTTTCAGGCATACAATATAGTGACTCAAGGTGTTGTATTAGTCTCAAGCGTACAATATAGTGACTCAACATTCTACACATTATTCAGTGTTCATCATGGTAAGTGCACTCTTTAATCCCCTTCACCTATTTCATCCATCCCCCTACCCACCTCCCCTGTGGTAACTATCAGTTGGTTCTCTATAATTAAGAGTCTTTTTCTTGATTTCTCCTTCTCTCTTTCTCTTTTCCCCTTTGCTCATTTGTTTTGTTTCTTAAATTCCACATCTGATTGAAATCATATGATATTTGTCTTTCTCTGACTGACTTATTTCACTTAGCATTATACCTCTAACTCACTGTTGTAGAATTTTTTAACTAGATTTAATGTTAACATTTAATAATCACCTTTCTCCTTAACATTTTCTCATATGTCAAAGGGGTTAGTAGATCTAAATTCTAATCACATACTGTTTTCTTTGTTTGAACCACAGTGCCACTTACTAAGCAATCTTTAGATACATTAGATTTATTTCTAATTGCTCATCTCATATAACAATAACTTATAGTATTAAGCCTAATTTCCATACCAAAGAACACCAATAAATAAATAAATAAATATATGCGTATGTGTTTACTTTAGTATGAGCACTTCATATAGGTTGAAGCTTTGGGCTGTTATCAAAGGTACTTGTGAGTTCATTTTCACATGAAATTGGAAAATTTAGGGAAAAATCCCCACATTTCTCTCTCATTATATACAATGAATGCTTGCCTTCAGATTATTTGTATATACTAGTATACAGGCAAAGTGGGAAGTGATTGACGATGCTGCCAAATTCTCTCTGAGCCTACAGGATATAGATGATACCTTTAAAATTGGCAAAACCTAGTTAATCTTGCATGAGATGTAAACCTCTTGTCCTTAACTTGATAACAGTATGCAACTGTAGGAAACCCACAATTTTCATGATAAGGGAGCACAAGCATGAAGGATGTGTATAAAAATATTCAAACAACAATAATATTACTTTTTTCTCTGCCATAAAAAAGAACAGAAATCATACCCTGTCATTCTCTAAGGTATTTTCAGTGTACTACACAGCAGGCTTTTTAAATACCGTAGTTGATCATAAAAATCACAGATCAAGTTAGGAAGCATTGTATGTGTTTGTCTTTTTAAGTTGTTTCCTTTATCAACTTGACACATAAAGCCTACGGTGCTTAAATTGATGTTTACTTGAACTGCTGCTGAGCAATCCTTCTTCCACCCTCTAGGGAATCAGCAATATCTCTTAAGGCTTCTTTAGAAACCAATATGACTTCTCCCTGACCCTTAAATCATGACCCTTGGCTCTAGGCACGGTATCAGTAAAGAAAAAAAAAATGGTGAAATCATCACTCTCATACAAATAGGAAATATACGCAAGTTAAAATTTTTATTTATTCAATAATTAATGAGGAAAACATCAAAATGTTAGTTAATTTCAAGCAGAATTCAAATAACCACACCTATATAAGTAACTCAATAATTCTGAGATGAATTTATAAATAGACCCAAAACTGGTCAATATCCACAGGGAATAATCAATTACTCTCCACTGGACAGAGTTTATTTTCATATCTATGGGCAAAATTTTTACAATATTATCAGGTTTTTTACAATTTACAGATGTGCAAAATGTCTCAGAGAAAATAAAAAACAAAAATAGCTACCCAGTGATCTTTTTTGCCCATTACAAACTTGTTCAGAAATTTCCCTGACTCTATGAAATTACAGAGGAAATACGTGGGAAAACACAACAAAATAAAAACAGAAACAACAAAACAAAACAAAATAAAACAAAACCTGTGATGCTATGACTAACAAAAGAGATGTTAGGTAAAACTTGTGTTTCTAAACAAATGACTTTAATTGTTAAATGTATTTTCATGGAATAAATATATGAATTAAAGTGTGAATTTTAGAAATTGCTGATATAATTTGTAGTTGCTGCAAACTCTGTAGATAATTTTGGACCAAAGCTATTTCCCAAAATGTCATTGTTTGAATTTGGTCACAGTTTTTACTGAAAATTTTTCCATGAAAGAGTTTATAGATACAGAATTGAAAAAACATAGTGAGGGATTAATATCTCTGATGTTTTCTGAAAGTATTCAGTAAACTTCTAAATCAACTAGAGAACCTAGAAAAAAATCATGTTAGGAATTTGCATATTTAGGGGGAATAGTGCAATTACTTTTTTTTTTTTTAAGATTTTATTTATTTGTCAGGAGAGAGCACGCACAAGCAGGCAGAGGCAGAGAGAGAAGCAAGCTCCCTGCTGAGCAAGGAGCCTGATGTGGGACTCCATCCCAGGACCCTGGATCATGACCCAAGCCAAAGGCAGTAGCCCAACCCACTGAGCCACTCAGGTGCCCCAGCTAAATTACTTTTTTATTTCCCTTTATACAGGTATGCATAAGCCTATGTACTTATAACAGACATTGGGGTAAATGCAGCCATTCTTGCCTCTTATCTTGTTCTTCACACACACACACACACACACACACACACACTGATAGTCATATTAAAGGTCACTGATTGGTATATTTTTATTAATACCTGGTCAGGTGTCCCAACCTATTTGGAAAACTCACTTATATTTTCTAACCATATTTTCTGTCTTCTCATTTCTTCTCCTTCATCTACTTTTCACCCTTCTTCATTTGCCTCTATGCCCTAAGACACCGACCTGGTTTACAACTGAAGACCTGGTTTCTATGCCCTCAGGCTGCCATTTCAATCCCCAGTGGGATATCACAGTAAGTGATTCAAGGAAGGGAGAGAGTGGGGTCAGGGTGTTACTGCTCTGGTTCTTTCCCTGAGAAAGATTCAGATTCTTTCTCTTTTTAATTCATTTTCCTCAGTTTTCACAAGTGCTATTTGTTTCTGTATGCAGAGTCTCAGAGTCTATTTCCCAGGTTACCTGAATGTCTCATTAATTTACTTTTTCAAATAAGTAAATATAATCAATATCCATAATTTAAAAAGTAGAATAGTTTATTATATTTGTCTGTTATTTCCAGAGGTAAGATAATAAGATGAAGGACAAGCACTTCATGCTCTATGATAGCAAGGCTATAATGAGATAACAAATATTGTTAGTGCATAAAAAATTGGTAGTACTCTATAGCTTGGTCAAAAATAGGTAAAGTTAGAAAAAAATAAAGGAAAAGAGCAGGAAAGAAGGAAGTACTTAATGGAAAGGAAGATGAGAGAGGGAATAAGGGGAAAAAGAAAAGAAGGAAGGTGAGGAGGAAGGAAGGAGGGAGAACTTAAAGAGAAGGTAGGAGACAAGATGGGAAAATGAAAAATATTGAAAAGGTTTGTTTTGTTCAGTGGTTTTTCTTGTTTGTTTCAGTTTTTCTCAGATCAAAACTTTTCTTTATTTATTATGAGCCAGCAGAAAGACTGTAGATCACACTTATAGGTATCTAAATGAATTAAAAAGAGAAAGAATCTGAATTGCAGTTTACTATTTTAGACATTACATATAAATGAAAATGTACTAAAAAAGAAAAAAACACTGATGCTTCAGAAATTGGAAAATAAATAATGAATCTCACTAGGCAGTGAACTTTTTTGTTAGTATCATGGATTCTTGTATAACTGGTTGTGAATATGAATATTACATAGGTATCTAGATAAAAAAAAGAAGGCAAAAGTAAGAACGACTTTTTAACTCAAAGATTAGTTACCTTTAGATTAGATTACATTAGATTAGCTACCTTTAGGTTATATTAGAAAGTTGGTTAATTTTCTACAGAGTAACAAAACCAGAAGCTACAGGATTATCATTTTTATAGGCCACAATTTATAGCTTCTCATTTTTCAGTATTTTAATTTCTAACTTTGTGGGGTTGGAAAACAACAAACAAATATTTTATCTCTTGAGAGAATTAGATGACTATGAGATGAGTTTATTAAAAAATGTTCATTAAAAAATGAACTTCAAAATGTGAAGGAAACTTGTCATCTCATATATTTTTTGGTTTGAATAAGTTAATCTTTGTAAATAAGAAAGTAAATGAAATAAAAGAAAGTATAAAAAAAAGTCTTGGGCACCTGGGTGGCACAGTGGGTTAAGCCGCTGCCTTTGGCTCAGGTCATGATCTCAGGGTCCTGAGATCGAGTCCCGCATCGGGCTCTCTGCTCAGTGGGGAGCCTGCTTTCCTCTCTCTCTCTCTGCCTGCCTCTCTGTCTACTTGTGATCTCTCTCTGTCAATTAAATAAATAAAATCTTTAAAAAAAAATGAGTCTGCACATTTTGATACAAAGCTTGTTAGGGGCACATAGGCCTTCTGAATAGGACTGAACACTTTTCAGTGATTTAGTATTCCATGAAATAAGCCTTACTTGTCCTGCCTCACTTTAAAAATACTTGTTACAAAAGAAATTTTGCCTCCCTCTGTCATATCTCTTTAAATGAGCTTAAGATTTTTTCTTATGATTTCTTTGATTTCTATTATTGTTTATGATTACTTATGATTATTTTGACCTATACATGTAGCAAATGTTTTACATTTATTATAAAGCTGAAGACCAAGCATTGTCATAGGAAAAGTATTCCTATCTTACTATATGTATATGAAATCTGAGGCTCTGAAAACTAAAACTTGTTTCAGTTCATCTTTTTACTTGGTAGGCTGGAGTGATGACTTCTAAGTCCCTTATATGCCAGGGACACTGGAAGTCTCATTTGTCTTTTTTTAAAATCATAACTGTACTTTCCATATAAATTGTTTGATATTATCACAAAGAAGGGACAATACAGGAACCAGCAGCTCTATTTTAATGTTTATACATTTATATTAAAATAATTAATTTCTCAGATTTCCTTTTATATCATATTGCCTGTTTGTTATATATTAAAAACTAGTAAAGATTTGTTAACCTTAGGCTTTAGGCATATAACCCCAAAGAAACACTGAATTGTAGAAACCTCAGGCCTAAGGACAAACAATACTTTTCACTTAATAATCCCACTAATTTATAGAGACCATACTTTCCTCATGTGTTATTGACCTCTGCAAATTCCCTCTGCTCTCTTGGATTTAGAGCTACAAGTCTATATTCAATTCTTTTATAATAGCACATACTTTTCAACTAAACATGTTCAGACTTTATATCACCAGAAGTATTTCTTCCTCAAGAACTTAAAATAATTCTATCTCCTCATCTTATAATTAGTTGTACATATTACTCTTGTTTATGTAGGAAACCACCATGCAGGCACACCCACATACCATCATAAATTATATATGTATGTATATATATATATATATAATGTAGAGAGAGAGAGAGAGAGAGAATATGGAAGTGCTATTGCCACAACAAAGCCATTAAGTTCCAGAAGGATTTACTCCAGTCATCTGCCAGGAAATCAGATCTCCTACTGGGTTCTCTACCTTAGATAATGATATCATTATCTGCTCAGTCACCCAGGCTCAAGATCTTTGATAAACATTCATTCCTCCAAACCATTTCTTTTTTTTTTTTTTTTTAAGTGTACAATGTATCAGGTTCTGGAAAGAGACTGATGAACAGATTGAAATTGCAACTTTCTCATTAAATTTATAGTCTATTGGAGAAGGTAGAACCTTGGTTAATATTGAGTGGTACTTTTTGAGTTCTTTAAGGAACAGTAAGATGAAACACTTAGGAACAGTTTATTTTATTTTATTTTTTCCTGAGGATGAGTTATATCCATCCAGGTGATATGGTGGACCTTTGCTGGGAAAAGCAAAAGCATGGCCTGTTAGAAAGTGAACGAAGCTCTCTGCAGTGGAAACAGATTGTATAAAAGCAAGAGTGATGAAGTTGGAGAGTCCAGATAGCAAATGACCATATAAAGAGAAGTTTTCCTAAATTAAATCAGAAACTGTTGAAAATTTTTAAGTAAAGTAATATGTGAAGATTTTCAGTTTGGAATGGTTATTCTGATTAGAGAATACGGAATAGACTGAAGATAGAAAAATATTAGAGGTAGAGAACATCCATGAAAATTTTTCAATTATCAGTACAAAAAATAATTAACAATGGACAGTACTTAAACTAGGTCAATGGCATTGGTGATGAAAAAATCACAACTTCTAGAGGATTGTAGGACCTGGTCTCAAACTCAGTTCCTGGCTTGGTTAACCTAATGAATGATATTGGTATTCTCTGGTTTCTTTGGAAGACAAGGAGAGCAGATGAGATTTCTACTTCTGGACAAGATGGAACAAGCATATTTCATCCATTTTTTCCCCCACTAAACACAACTAAAAACCCCAGAAAATATAAAACATTCATGAGAAGCCTCTGAAAAGAGAAGAAAAAGACTTGGAAAAAGAACCATAGCCTTACATGACAAAACCTTTTTGACTACATCTGCTTCATTTCAGAGTAATGTTATGCAAAAAGCTTTGTCCCTCTGTTTCCCCACTGAGTGCTGTAACCACAGAGACTGTAAGTACAGCCTTGCTAACCTTCCCCATACAACATTAATGGTTGGTTTTCATTCTCATATCTAACATTCACTGCAGAGACAATGAGATGGAGCCCTATTGGCTTTCCTAAGTGCAAGGCAAGAAAGGTACACCTCTTCACTGTTCCTAGCTAGAGAATTAAGGGAGGAATACAGAGAGGAAGGAGCTAGAAAAAAAGGATTCTTTAACTCTGTGTATGGAGGCCTGGTAGGAATTTGTGTGGCTTATCTGTAAAACCATTCAGACATAGCAGAACGAATGTTTGCAGACTGAAGTATTTTATGAAATAACACCCGGGTTTCAGATTGGCCTCTAGGTAACACACAACTGGGTCAGAGTATGGTAGCATGCAAAGACTTTGAAAACTAAATTGATGTGGGGTTTTTTGGTTTGTTTTTAAAGATTTTATTTATTTATTTGACACACACACAGAGAAATCACAAGTAGGCAGATAGGCAGGCAGAGAGAGAGGGAGAAGCAGGCTCTCCGCTGAGCAGAGAGCCCGATGAGGGACTCGATCCCAGGACCCTGAGATCATGACCTGAGCTGAAGGCAGAAGCTTAATCCACTGAGCCATCCAGGTGCCCCTAAATTGACGTTTAAACCACAACCAGCACAACTGAACCAAGAAGTATGTCCTGACCTTAACAGATTGACTACCTCCTAAAGTATAGGATTTAAATAGGAACTAGAATCTCATAACATAATAGACAAAATGTTCAGGATATAATCCAAAGTTATTTACCTGAAATTGAATAAAGAAAGTCTCAAATTAAATGAGAAAGGAAAATCAGTAAATACTAACACTGAGATAACACAATGTTGGGACTATCTGATAAGTATTTCAAAGAGCTATCATAAAAATTTTCCAACAATTATGAACATTCTTAAAACAAATGGAAGTTCCAAGAAAAAAAAAATAATAAAGGACCAAATTAAAAAAAAAAATAGAACTTAGTCAAACAATAACTGAAAAAGAAAAAAAAAATAGATGAGCTCATTAGTGGAATAAATAGGGCAGTGAACTTGAAGATAAAGAAATAGAAATTATTCAGTCTTAGCAAAAAAGCATAGATTGAACAATGTGCATTGAGATCAGACACCTGTGGGACCATATGCATAATCTAGTATTCTTGTCATTAGTGTCTCAGAAAGAAAAGACAGTGTGGTGCTAAAATTTTTTTTTGAAAAAATGAAATAATGGTATAACCCCTCACCCCCCACCCCCAAATCTGGCAAAATATCCAAATCTAAAAATTCAAGGGGGTGAGCAAAGTCCAAACAGAACAATTATGGAGAGATCTAGGTTAACACATAACATAATCACATTTCTGAAAACTAAAGACAATGAAAATTTTGAAAGGAACCGAGGATAGCAAATACCTTACCTATAGAAAGATAATGAAGTGACAATAAATTTCTCATCAAAGGAGGCCAAAAGAAAGAGGGGGGGATTGGAAAAACAAAACAAAAACCTTTCAATTAAGAATTTATCCTTTAGGAATGAATTTGAAATTAACATTCTCTGTTAAAAGAGATCTATGATAATGCATCATCTGTAAACTTCCTCTACAAAATTGACTAAGGGAATTTGTTAAAGCATCAAGGAAATGTAAGAGTAGGAAACTGGGCACATCAAGAATAAAGAGCAAAAGAAAGAAAAAATAGACTCTTCTGAGTTTTTAAAATCATATTTGATAGTACAAAGCAAAAATTACAGCATTTTCTGATATTTCAGTGTATACATGTGTTTCTAGATTCATTTGAAGTGAAAAAGTGTTGGCACTAATAGACTATGATATGTTACTTATGTGCATTGTAATTGCTAAGAAACCATTAAAAAAAGAAACCATTAAATATACAGAGATATACTCAAAATACTACAGATCAAAATAGAAAAAAAAAGGTTAAGTAACCTAAAGAAAAGCAGGAAAGAAGAAACAAGAGTTAAAAATCAAGGGAAACAAATCATGGCAGATCAAATCATATGATATCAGTTTTTGCATTAAATGTGAGTGTTATAAACATACTAATTAAAGTAAGAACTTTGGAAAAATATTAAAAAACATGACCCAATTATATTCAGTCCACAAGAGGCATATTTAAAATATAATGGTAGGTAGACTACAAATAAAAAGAGAAAATTATACACCATCTGAATATTCAACAAAAGAAAGCTGAAATAACTATATTAATATCAGACAAAATAGACTTAAAAGCGAATATATTGCCAATGACAAAGTGGGACATTATATGTTAATAAAATGGTCAATTTACCAAGACATGAGATAGAAATAAGCATGCATAAAACAATAACACTTCAAAATACATGAAGCAAAAATTGAAAGAACTGAAAGAGACAGAACAAATCCACAATTGTACTTTGTGTCTTAACACTCTTTTTTAAAACGTAATTCCAGTATAGTTGACATACAATGTTCTAGTTTCAGGTGTAGAATATAGTGATTCAACAATTCTGTATATTACTCAGTACTCATCATGATAAGTGCACACTTAATCCCCTTTACCTATATCACTTAAACTCTACCCATCTTCCCTCTTAGAGGATAAGTGATATAGGTAACTATCACTTCTCTATAATTAATAGTTTTTGAATAAGGATAAGGGAAGATGGGCAGAGGATAAGTGATATAGGTAACTATCACTTCTCTATAATTAGTAGTTTTTGGTTTTGTTTTGGTTTTGTTTTGGGGTTTTTTGTTTGTTTTGTTTTGTTTTTGGTTTTGATTTTGGTTTGTCTCTTTTTTTTCTTGGTTGCTTTGCTTTGTTTCTTCAATTCCACATGTGATTGAACTCATGGTATTTGTCTTTCTCTGACTTATTTGGCTTAGCATTATGCGTTCTAGATCCATTCATGTTGTTGCAAATGGCAAGATGTCATTCTTTTTATGGCTTAAAAATATTCCATAACTTCTCTATCCATTTATCTATCAATGGACACTTGGGTTACTTTCATAATTTGCCTACTGTAAATAATGCTGCAGTAAACATAGGGGCACATATATCTTTTTGAATTAGTGTTTTCATTTTGGGGGGGTAAATACCCAGTAGGTCCATTGCTGGATCATAATACAGTTCTATTTTTAAAATCTTGAGGAACTTCCCTCTACTGTTTTCTATAGTGGCTACACCAATATGCATTCCCATCAACAGTGCACAAAGGTTCCTTTTTCTCCACATCCTCACCAACACTCGCTGTTTCTTACATTTTTTTATTTTACACATTCTGACAAGTGTGAGGTAATATGTCATTGTGGTTTTGATTTGCATTTTCCTGATAAGTTATGTTGAGCATCTTTTTATGTGTTTGTTGGTCATCTTAATATGTTCTTTGGAGAAATGTCTGTTTATGCTTCTGCCAATTTTTAATTAGATTACATGTGTGTGTGCTTGTGTGAGTGGAGTTATGTAAGTTCTTTATATATTTTGAATACTAACACTTTATGAGATATATCATTGGCAAGTATCTTCTACCATCTCATAGGCTGCCTTTTAGTTTTGTTGTTTCCTTCACTGTGCAGCTTTTAATTTTGTTGCAGTCCCAAGAACTTATTTTTGCTTTTGTTTCCCTTGCCTCAGGGGACCTATCTAGAAAAATGTTGCTATTGGCAATGTCAGATAAATTACTGCCTGTGCCTTCTTCTAGGATATTATGATTTCATGATTCACATTTAGGTCTTTAATTCATTTTGAGAAATTTTTTTTTTGGTATGATAGAAGAAAGTGGTCCAATTTCATTTTTTTGTAGGTAGCTGGTCAGTTTTCCCAATGCCATTGGCTGAGGAGACTTTTTCCAATTGCATTTTTTTTGCCTCCTTTGTTGAAGGTTAATTGGCCATATAATTATGGGTTTATTTTTGGGCTTTCTATTCTGTTTCATTGGTCCATTTTTGTGACAGTACTGTACTGTTTTGATTACTACAGCTTTGTAGTTTATCTTGAAATTTGGGATTGTGATACCTCCAGTTTTGTTGTTCTTTTTCGAGATTGCTTTGGCTATTTGGGGTCTTTTGTAATTCCATACAAATTTTAGGATTGTTTTTTCTAGTTCTGTGAAAAATGCTGTTGGTATCTCGATAGGGATTGCATTAAATATGTAGATTGTTTTGGGTACTATAGACATTTTAACAATATTTTTCATTTCATAAACATGGAATATGTTTCCCTTTGTGTCATCTTAAATTTCTTTCATCAATATTTTCTAGCTTGCAGAGTACAGTTCTATTACCTCCTTAGTTAAGTTTATTTCTAGGTATTTTATAATTTTTGGTGCAAGTGTAACTGGGATTATTTTCTCAATTTCTCTTTCTGCTGCTTCATTATTAGTGTATAGAAATGCAACAGATTTCTGCACATTGATTTAGTATCCTTCAATCTTACTGAATTCACTTATCAGTTCTAGCAGTTCTTTTGGTGGAGCCTTTAGGGTTTTCTCTGTTTAGTACAATGTCATCCACAAATAGTGGAAGTTTTACTTCTTTACCAATATATATACCCCTTACTTCTTTTTCTTTTCTGATTGCTGTAGCTAGGACTTTCAAGACTGTATTGAATAAAAGTGGTGAGAGAGGACATCGTTGTCTTGTTACTGATTTTGTGGAGAAAGCTCTCAGGTTTTTTGTTTTATTTTGTTTTGTTTTGTTTGTTTTATCATTGAGTTTAATCTTAGCTGTGAGTTTTTCATATATGACATTTATTATCAACAACCTCTGAGTAATTGATGGAACAGGCAGTAAATCAGAATGATTATAGAAGAGCTGGTCAAACACCATCAGTCAATGAGATCTAATTTACATTTGAAGAACGCTTTACCCAACAACAAAAGAATGCACATTTTTTGCAAGAATATATGAGAGTGTGGAGTGGAAGAGATTTTTACAGTGATAAGTAGATAATTAGTTCTATTTGAGACATTCACTGAGGAAATATCCAAATAGGCTTCCAGGACGCAGTTAGATAAACAGATATATAGCTTATTCAAATGGTTCAGGGAGACAAAATGGATAGACAGATGATAAATAGGTAGATAGGTAGATAGATAAAAAAGATAAAAATCTGAGTGTTGCCTACTGAGAGTCATCACTGATTCTTTTACTGTAGTTCACCCTTATCTGTGGGGGCTATGTTCCAAGACCCCCCTGAAACTATGGATAGTACCAAGCCCTATTTATACTATGTTTTTTCCTATGCATCCCTACCCATGATAAAGTTTAATTTATAAACTAGGCATAGTAAGAGATTAACAACAGTAACTAATAATAAAATAGAATAATAATAGCAATATACTATAATATAGGTTGTATGAATATGGTCTCCCTCTCCCTTCTCTTTGTGATGATGTGAGATGATAAAATGCCTTCATGATGAGATGAAGTGAGATGAATGACATAGGCATTGTGACATAGCATTAGGCTATTGTTGCCTTTCACATGAAATGTCAGGAGGCTCATCTGCTTCAGGATCATAACTGACCACTGGTAACTGAAACCACAGAAAATGAAACTGCAGATAAAGGGGAACTACTGTTTCATGCATCCACTTCCCATTTGTAGACATTTTATCTCAATAATTTCCCCCACCCCTGTACCCAGTTTTGTTGTTATTATTGTTTGTTTTTTTTAAATCCTTCCTATCACTGTTTCACTAGGAAACCGCCATTATTTTTAGCTGGGAATATTTTTTACAATTGTCTATTGTACTAATTGTTAGGATCCATAATCAAAGGAGCAAGACTGATACAAAGTGAAGGTCAAGCAAAGCTTTATTTTGCGCCAAGCATTGAGAATCAAACTGACTGGTCAGGGCCGACTCTTGCAAAGAGGCGACCCCTCACAGCCTCACAGACTAACTTTTATAGAGGTAGGTTAGCTGGGCTATACACCTGTGCCAATGAGATTGCAATACACAGAGAAAACTGCACAGTCATGTTAGGTCACACATGGGCGGCCAATTGAATTACAATTCGCCCTAGTAGATATATGCGTGCCCCACTGATTGGATGTCTCTACCCACCCTTGGATCTGGGTTTTGCTACCTGGGACTGGTAGCTAGGGAGACAGTATGCACACCCCACTGATTGGATGTCTCCACCTGGCCTGACCTGCCCTTGGGGTCAAACCCTCTGGGCTTTGCAAGTAAGTTCCTCTGGGAGGGGCAGGGTCAATCTAAGTTTACTGCATAGGGTCAATCTAAGTTTACTGCAAAAACAACAAAATGGCTCCCTCTGATTAAGTAGGCCCTTACACTAATCACCTAAATGTATCCCAACTGCCTCTGGTTTCTCACTTATTCCATCCCATTTATTACATTGCAATCAGAGTTATCTTTTTCCTACTCAAGTCCAATAGGGCCACTCCCTAACATGAAAACCCTTGTTTACAGAAATTTTAAGATTTAGCAAGATATTTAAAGTACTCCATTTTTTGTACCAAGTGTTCATTCTATATCTTCTGGTGTAGTTTACACCTCTCTTATATAATCTATGCCAAAGTACATTATATATTTTTGCCTGAGAATATTCTTAAGAATTATTTAAATAATAATATAATATCCCTTGTACATTTTAAAATAGCAGTTAAGTCCTTTTTATCACAAAAGTAACTAGTTACAAATAACATAATTTCTAGTATATTTTAGTTTTCAATGTGTTAAACTCAAGTTGTCATATGAAACATTTTTGGTATGGTTTGACATTTTAATTATTTTTCTACTGAAATATAAGTGACACATAATGTTACATTAGTTTCAAGTAAGTCAACAACTATATTTGCTATGCTCACCATAAGTATAGCTAACATTTGTCACCATGCACCATTAAAATAACATCTACTAAATTACCTATGCTATTGTTTTTGTTCCTGTGACTTATTTATTCCATCACTGGAAGCCTATGTCTCCCACTCCCCTTTATTCATTTTGCTCACCCTTCACCCTCTCCCCTCTGACAACCACCAGTTTAGTCTCCATATTCTTCTTTATTTGTTAGTTTTGGGATTTTGTTTGTTTGTTTGTTTGTTTTTTAGATTTCACATATTAGTGAAATTGCATGGTATTCATCTTTCTCTGTCTGATTAATTTTACTTAGCATAATACCATAGGTTGATTCATATTGTCACAAATGATAAGAGCTCATTCGTGTGTGTGTGTGTGTACATGTCTCAAATCTAAATATATTACATAAATTGGTATATTAGTGTTACCGATAAAAATAAATTTTATTTGAAATACATCTAATAATAAAATTGATGGATTTTTTTCTTTCTATACTGTTTCATGTATTCATGGGTAAATGTTGTTTCTTGTCCCAACTTAGATCACTGTGTCAGAAGCTCTGAGCATAGAGCCCTGCTACATGTATGTCATTAAGCCCTCCGCTGACTTAAAACCCTCTAGGCCCTGCTACCTTTGAAAAGTCTTTAGGGGTTTGCATTCCCCAAGGTGAAGAATGCTCTTTTCTTGATACCTTGAAGTATTTGATTTTTCCTGAACATGTTGTATATTTGTATGTTTTTATACTTTTTAAAAAATATTTCATTTATTTATTAGAGAGATGGAGAAAGACCACAAGTAGGCAGAGCAGCAGGCACAGGGAGAGGGAGAAGCAGGCTCCCCCGCTGAGCAGGGATCCCAATGTAGGGCTCCATCCCAGGACCCTGTGATCATTACCTGAGATAAAGGCAGCTGCTTAACCAACTGAGCCACCCAGGCGCCCCTGTTGGTCTCTGTACTTTGTTTAACAAATTCTTCAGTTTCAAAATAATTTCATATGTAGAATGTTTTATATTTATTTATAAGTAATTATAATTTATTTACATGTATTTGTTTAATACTTACTTACATTACCTGTATATGTTGTTGTGGCTTTTTTCTAAGGTTAGACACTGTACCATGTCCAATATATGCTTATAGAATTAACAAACTTAAAAGAGGAGATAGGAGCCTGACTCAATGAGTATATTTCTATGGGAGAGAGTGAATGCTAAGAGTAAAGTATTTGAAGATATACCTATATGAATTTGATCTCCAACTTCATACACTAAGTATACTACATATTCTTCCTTAGGACTCAGTGTCCAGGTAAAATTGGATAATACCACTTACATTCAAGATTATAATAAGGGTTAAATAAAATAATGCAAAGCTCATTAAATCTGGAGCTCATTAAACCTCTTAAAAATATCAACTCTTGGGGTTCCTGGGTGGCTCAGTGGGTTGAATCCTCTGCCTTCGGCTCGGGTTATGATCCCAGGGTCCTGGGATCAAGCCCCACATCGGGCTCTCTGCTCAGTGGGGAGCCTGCTTCCTCCTCTCTCTGCCTGACTCTCTGCCTACTTGTGATCTCCCTTTCTGTGTCAAATAAATAAATAAAATCTTTAAAAAATATATCAACTTCTTATCACCATTGTTATTAATATCAAAATGTACGCTCTGTGACACACTTTATGTAACTAATAGAATATATGTATACTTCCTATGGTCTAGATGCATGAAATAGTCTAAAGCTTTGTTGAAGGTTCTCTAATAGTGAGATCATTAATATGGCACTAATAAGCTATTTCATTATGTTTAAAGAGAACAAAGATAAGAAAGAGAAGGTGACGAAGAAAAATAATATAGGTAGGAGATTGGGGGAAAGTTTAAGTAAAAACTATGTAAGAGAATAGAAAGTACAAGTAGTGGAGAAAAATAAGAAGATAATGACACTCATATTTATAGACCCATTTACAACTTTTAAAATACTTTCTCATCCATTATCCCATTGATTTTCTAACCAATTCTATTCATAGAAAACCAAATGAAGTTAAATGACTAGATCATAAAAGCAGAGGTAGGACTTGAACATAGACATTTTGAATTTTTTTAAATGGCAATTAGGTATCAAGAAAAGAATGTTTGTCTATTTTCTCCCTTTAGTAGAGATAAATCCTGGACAAATTCAAAACTGTCCCAAAGTGAATAGTTGTTGAACTGACATAGGCAACTCTCATCCTTTTATTCTGGATATGCAGTCATCATGTCTTGTGTGTTCTTCCATGTTCCTTCTGCTTCATCCCTTTCAACACTACTCTAATTGTTTCTAACTGGAGTACTACACTTTCTATCTGGGTTTTGTGCCCTGTTCTTTCCTCCTACAGTACATCTTCTCATTCCCACTAGATTAATCTTCCTAAATGGCAGAGTAATGGAACTATTCCTTCAGTCAATTCTTATCACATTTGGTGTGAAATACAAACTACTTAGCATGACATAGAAGACTCTTATCACAAACCATTTTTTCATAGATACCCTTTACTCCAGTAACAGGGAATGAATGAAATGTTCTCTCAACAAAATGCCTTCCTAAAAACTGTTCTGTCTCTTTAAAATGCTTCCGCTCACTTCTCAGTAACTCATTCAGGTGCCTAAATATTCCACTCTCATAATCTTGTCCAGGATCCTTTTTCAAAGAACTCTCCTGCACCACTTCCCTGGTCCAAAGTGTGTTCCATTTCTTTTTATCACACATTGTGATTGTTGATTTTATTGGCTTTATTAGTTTTCTTTTATTCCTGCAATAAGTAATTATTGAAAGCTGACTGTATTTGAAACTCTGTTCTGAGGCAAGGATACAACAATAAATAAACCAGACAAAATTTTTGCTTTTAAAGCTTGCAATAAAAGAGGGAAGTGGTTAGAAATAACTAAACAGTATCAATCCCGTATTATACTCATGTGAAGGGAGAATACAGGGATCATCTGGTTTTAATATCTTACATTTATCTAGCAAAACTTTTAGTGTAATTAATTTGAAAGCAGAAACCATGCCTCTATCACTATATTTTCAGTGCCAATATTACTACATTCATATTGCAGAAGCCTGATAATATTTAGGGAATGAATAAATGTTATTTATGAATATTATATCTTGAAAAGGTTATACAGATAATTCCAGTAACCACATCTTGTGATTATTAATATTTGTTACTAAAATATTATTTTAATATTATGTTTAAATATTAGATTTTAATTTGAAAAATTTTCTTGTGTTTTTAAGAAAGAATGGAAAAATCACTTTATTTGAAGGCTATTCTGGGATTGTAAGGTTGTTACTGACCTGAATTTAGGATTTTGATCCAGTAGGATCTGAACTATCCCATTGCCACCACTCTCTTCTTTTCTGTTCTGTTTCTAACACATTAGTTTGGTTCTCACCTCAGGCCTCTGGTATTTGCTGATGCATTTACAGGAGAATATTTTCTCTAGATAGTAAAGTGGGTGAGGTATCCCTGCTTCTTAACAAGACTTCCTTAAAAAGAGTGCCTCTTCGACCTCAGCCGCAGCAACATCTTCCTAGGAACATCGCCAAAGGCAAGGGAAGCAAGGGCAAAAATAAACTATTGGGATTTCATCAAGATCAAAAGCTTTTTCACAGCAAAGGAAACAGTCAACAAAACCAAAAGACAACTGACAGAATGGGAGAAGATATTTGCAAACGACATATCAGATAAAGGGCTAGTGTCCAAAATCTATAAAGAACTTATCAAACTCAACACCCAAAGAGCAAATAATCCAATCAAGAAATGGGCAGAGGACATGAACAGACATTTTTGCAAAGGAGACATCCAGATGGCTAACAGACACATGAAAATGTGCTCCACATCACTCGGCATCAGGGAAATACAAATTAAAACCATAATGAGAAATCACCTCACACCAGTCAGAATGGCTAAAATTAACAAGTCAGGAAATGACAGATGCTGGCGAGGATGTGGAGAAAGGGGGATCCTCCTACACTGTTGGTGGGAATGCAAGCTGGTGCAACCGCTGTGGAAAACAACGTGGAGGTTCCTCAAAAGGTTGAAAATAGAACTACCCTATGACCCAGCAATTGCACTGCTGGGTATTTACCCTAAAGATACAAACGTAGTGATCCGAAGGGGCACGTGCACCCGAATGTTTATAGCAGCAATGTCTACAATAGCCAAACTATGGAAAGAGCCTAGATGTCCATCAACAGATGAATGGATAAAGAAGATGTGGTATATATACACGATG
>PISX010003407.1:0-138113 GCA_004024625.1 Mellivora capensis | reverse complement strand
TCTGTCAAATAAATAAAATCTTTAAAAAAAAAAAAAAAAAAGAACCATTCCAGCATGCAAGGGTCTGTTGTCAGAGGAACTGCCCCCAGGAGGGCGGTGAACCAGACTGGAGGGAGGAGGGAAGGAGAAAAGGCCAAGGAGGGAGGAGAGCAGCAGGGCTGTCACTTTCTCCCTCCCACATCCTCTCTCCAGCCTCGTGGTTAAGCCAAGTGTTTCATCCTCCTTCACACAATTTCCTTTTTTTATCACTTACATTTTTTTTTAAACCATCAGTCAGGTTCTAGAGAGGATATGCACCAAAAACATCCAAGATATAAACTACCGGCATCCCACGTATCAGAAACCGACACTCTGCCCCCCTCAGTGGCTCCCTCCCTCTCTTCCCCAGCTTCAGCTCCTCTCCTCCGCTTTCCAAAAGATCTCCTGCAAGCCCAAGCGGGATCTGGGGAAACACTTGTTTCCTGCCCTGGGGGCAACCGAAGAATCCTTCAGGGGGCAAAAACCCTCACCAGACTCACAGAAGTGCAAGGTCACTGAGTCCTATCCCATCTAGCTCCAGGGTCCGAGGGCTCCCCTGAAAGCAGAGAGGGTTCAACATGCACAACCCGCCCTGCCCAACACTGACAGACCCTGTGGGGACTCTGCTGCCCCCAGGGTACCCATCACCATCTTCCTGTTACCCCGGAATCCTGACCCTCAACCTCCCCTCATGGACGGCTGGCCTGTGGACTGCCAGAAATGTGGGGGCCTCCTTGCCAGACCTCTTGTCCGCACCCTTCCCCTCTGCCACCTCTTCCACACCAGCTGCCTGCTCAAGCTCTTCCTCTTTCTAGAAGTCTGACTGGCCAAGCACAGCATGGCTTCCCTTTATTCTCTGCACTGGCGGGTGGGCCCACAGAGCATGTTGGTGAATCATTACATGGTACCTTTGGGGCGGGGGGGGGGGGGGGGGGGGGGGGGGGGGGGGGAGGGCAAAGCAAATAGGACATGATTCTAAGCTCCACAGCCCATGGCCCAGTTCAGAGTTCATCAGAACTAGATGGGTGCCTGCTGAATGTGAGATTCTTTCCCCACAAATTCCACCCTCCGGAAGGTAAATAACACTCTAGGCAACAAGAAAGAAATCGCGAGGTAGCATGAGTAATCGCCAACTGTGTGCATGCATTCACGAACTTCCTGTGGACTCACTGACATACGGCACACAGGACGGGGATCTGGACCCACATTATTACAAGAGGCAACTTCACTCCCCCATCCCTCAGCCCCCCAAAAAGGCTCTGTGTGACTTGCGGCAGTGTGGGTCAGGGCCCCCAGCGAAAAGGCCGCATCCTGCCACTCCACAGCTATTGCTCTGTCCGCCATGTTTCGGAAGCTGTTTGGTCTTCAAGAAGTCTCTTCTCCATTCAAATGCCATGAAGCTGAGAACCAGCTGGCCAGTGTGGCAGCTGATCCTGAGGGAGAGAGGCTCTGGGAGCAGAGTGGTCATGGAGGAGGCAGAAACCACCAGGATGGTGGAAGTTCCCCTGAGACTGGAGGGGAAACATGGCTGCCTTGTAGCGGCAGAAAGGTGGGTGTGGGGTGCCATGTGGGGGTGCTGATGGTAGCATGTTGAGGGAGGGAAGGCGGAGAGCTGAGGTCATTCAGGGATGAATGCTGTTAATGTGGCATCAAAAAGGGAAGGGGGCAGGGGAGTTTGCTGTCTTGTCAAGAGTTGGGGTGGACCACCAGGCCCTGTTTAGACTTTTCATCATAAGAAGCCGCACCCTGAATCCCCATAGGGCATTAACACAAAGTTAAATTATTCCTAGGAATTAAAAAACGTAATTTTTAAATTGTACCCACAGACCCTGCCCTGCATTGTGGACCCTATCGCTTCCGCTGCTTCTCTGTGGTCAGATCTTCTACGTGGTCAGATCTGCCTCCTCTCCTATCTTTCTCTCCAGCCTTGGTTCTGACGGTTCTGAGCTGCCCACCCTTCTCCACAGACAACCCCCTGTGCCTCCCAACCAGTGCTCCTGCCATCCCCACCACAAGGCCTGGCCTCATCTCCAGGCCACCTCCTCCAGGAAGCCCGCCCTGAGAGCCTACTTATTTAACCACCCACAGTGGCAAGCTAGAGCCTCCCTGAGATTGAAAGAAGATTTTCCTTACTTACATTTCCTGAGGGGGGCAAGCTATGCCACACAGGGCCACGTGGAGAAGTACAAGTGCTGGTCAGGAGGCAGAGGAAGGAGGGGAAGGCAAGGCCGGGCAGGGTGACTGGCTTCGGGTTATCTAGTTTGAACAGTTCAGGTGGGCCTTCAGGGTACAGGGGCCATCCCTAGTTGGCTGGTCGTTGGGGCTGGGTGGTCCGGGGCAGGAGATGTTAGCATGGCATGTCAGAGGGAGATAAGGAAGACTCCAGATCACAGGCAAGATCTAAGCAACGGCAGCCTTTAGTCTGGCCCCACAACTCAAGGGTGCCCAAGAGACAAACACAGAGCCTAAGAAAGCACACCACACCATCCACTCGCTTCCCCTTATCGGGCTCAGTTTCTAGAACTTGCTAATCCAATCGCTCTCTTGCTAATGCCATCATTCTCCTGTCCTCTTTCTTTTTTTTTTTTTTTTTTTAAGATTTTATTTATTTATTTGAGAGAGAGACAGTGAGAGAAAGCATGAGCAAGGAGAAGGTCAGAGGGAGAAGCAGACTCCCCGTGGAGCTGGGAGCCCTACTTGGGACTCGATCCTGGAACTCCGGGATCATGACCTGAGCCGAAGGCAGTCGTCCAACCAACTGAGCCACCCAGGTGTCCCTGTCCTCTAACTTTCTGATGCCTCATCAACACAGCTCCATCCCTGGACTAATTCAACCATCTGCCCGGCAGCCTCCTCCTCTGCCTGTTACACAGCAGAGAGGAGTTTCCCAATCTGGAACCCACCCCAGTGCTTCCTCAGGGACCTCCACGCCAGGGACCTGCCACTCGGGTGACTCTCTCTGTCGGCATCCATAATTCTTAAAAAAAAAGAGTAGCAACAGCAAAAAACTTGATCAACTGTGGGGGAAACACTTGTAAGTGATATTCTAGACCAAAGACTAGTTTCCTTAATATATAGAGATCATCTCCAATTCAATAAGACAAAGACCAAAGACCTGATAGAAAGTAAGTAAAACAGGGGCACCTGGGCGGTACACTCAGCCGGTGTCTGACTCTTGGTTTTGGCTCAGGTCATGATCTTGGGGTCATGGGACTGAGCCCCATGTTGGGCTCCACGCTCAGCACAGAGTTTGCTTCATATTCTCTCTCCTTCTCCCTCTGCTTTGCTCCCCACCCTGCCTCAAAATTAATAAATAAATCTTTTTTTTTTTTTAAGTAGGCAGAACATATGAAGAGACAGTTCACAGAAAAGAAAACCCAAGTGGCTCTCATGTGTGTGAAAACATGTTCACCCTTATCGGTAGCCCAAGAAATGCAAATTAAAACTCTATTGAGAAACTATTTCTGTCCTCCAGATTGGCAAATATCAGCAAGTTTGGTAACATTTCATGTCAGAGGGCATGGGAAACGAGCATGCTTGTACATTGCTGCTGGCAGTATACATTCCTAAAAATTCTATGGAGAGCAATTTGCTAATGTCTTTCAAAATACAAAGGCACACACTTTCTGGCCCTTCAATTCCACTTCTGAGATTTTATCCCACGGGTAACCACCAGCACTGCCAACTGACTAAAGCACAAGGTGATTCAGTGCGACGTTGTTTGTGATGTCCAAAAACCAGGAGATTCCTCAAATAAATGGTGTGACATCCATGCAGTAGAACATTCTATAGCCGAAAATAAGAATGAAGAAATACTTTACGTACTGATCTGGAAGCATCCCAAGACAGCTAAGTGGGAAAAGAACTAATGAGGGGCAGAAAAGAACACACAGTGTACTAACACTTGGGGAGAACTACTCTCCATGTATGTTTTAATTCATGAAAGAAATAAAGTGCGTGCGAAACTGGGAAAGTTGCTTGCAAGAATGGAGAACACTAGGAGGCGGAGGGAAATGGGGGATGGAGACTTTTCACAGTGAAATCTTTGCAATTTTTAAAATTCTGAACCATGTACATTTATTTTCTAAGGAAAAAGGCAGGGGCAACAAGCAGATTAAATGAGCAAACGTCCCTTTCGGGCTTCCACAGTCTCTTCTAACCTCTACAGACAGGCTTTCGGAGAAACTGTCTGCCTGCTGTCTCCCTTCCCTCCTGCCTTACTCCCCAGCGGCCTGGGCCTGACACGCCTGAGGTGCCCCAGGGGAACTGGCCTCCCTGATTTCAGGTCTCCTGCCTCCAGGGGCTGCTCGCCAGTCCTCGCTCTGACCCCACCCACTTCACTGCAGCCACGCCCTCCTCCTTGAACTCGCCTCCCCCGGTTTCCCCAGCACCAAGCCTTACCGGTTTCTGTGCTCCCTCTCTGGGCAGTCTTCCCCAGTCTCTAAATGGTGGAACTCCCCTCCAGGTCCTCCTCTTTGCTCTTCTCTTCTTGGTCCACACGCAACCCCGAGGCTTCACTTGTCATCGGTTTGCAGGTAACTCCCAAATGTGTAATATCCCAAATGTGACAGTTCCCACCAGACCTCTTGTCTGAGCTCAGGGCTCCACATGGAAGTAAGTCTCCAGGGGTCTCCAACCCAACATGCCCAAGTGTCACTCACCAGTTTCCAGCCAGTTCTATCCTCCACGTCAGAGAGGCTTCCTTGCTTGTGCTCCCTCCCAAGTATTCTTAGAAGCCAGCCACTCTCCCCACCTCCACCAAGGCTCCCCTCACTGGTTTCCCTTCATGCTCTTTCCCACCTCAGGGCCTTTGCACACACTGTCACCTGTGCCTTGAATACTCTCCCCTCTGCCCCCACACCTGTTCCTGCTTTATCTTGATTAATTCTTATATATCTTCTAAAACTCAGATTAACATTCCTTCAAGAAGCCTTTCCTGGCCTCCAGACCAAAGGATGTCAACTAAAGGTGATTTTTGTCCCCCCAGGGGACATTTGGCAATGTTTTGAAGACATTTTTGGTTGCTACGAATGGGTTGGGGTGTGTGTAGAGCTCCTGGCATCTAAGGCACATAGAGGCCAGGCACATAGAGGCCAGGGCTGCTGAAGGCACACAGCAGCCCCCATGACCAAGAATTCTCTGGTCCAAAATGCCAGTGGTGCTGAGGTGAGAAACCCAGCTGTAGACTAAATGACACACTTTTAAAAACATGCTCCATTATCACCCCTCCCCACTGTGATTAAATATTTAATTGAGCAAAGGTATCGGCCACATTCCATTTTCTAAGCTTTACAGGATGAATGAATGAATTGAAGTCACTGGCTCATGTTTATCTCTGTATCTCCAACCCCCAGTGCCCAGCCTCCAGCACAGAGACTGATTTTCTGGACTGATAAAAGTGGACAGGATTGGATCTGTCCCAGGAAGAGGCCACTCCGTTTCCTGGCTTCCAACTCTGTTGAGTCCTCTGTGCCATCCCATGGCAGTCCTTTCCCTGGCCCCTTGACCAGCTCGTTCCTCTCCTTGTACCACAGCTCTGCCCACCCCACAAATCCTCATCTCCACCGGACTCGTTCCAAGAGACCCTTCAAGCCATCCAGCCCGGGCTTCCTCCTCCATCATCTTGTCAGACCAGCCACTTCCCCTGTAAGCCAACCCAGCAGGGGCACCACCAGTCATCCCGCCACCAAGGCACAAACCCACGCGCCTCTGGGCAGCGTGCCCACCCTCACACCTGAACCCTCCACACACCCCAACAGTGTGGCTTCATGTGTTACCCAGTTTTGTTTGCCTTAAGCCTCTTTCCCTCCTGGTCCACCTGTGACACCACCCCGTGACATCCTTCTAAGATGCCAGTGGCCTGTGTCACTTCCTGATTACAAACCCGGTCCAAAGGAGCACCTGGGGGGCTCAGTTGGTAAAGCGCCTAGCTCTGGGTTTCAGCTCAGGTCACCATCTCCCGGTTGTGGGATCGAGCCCCGCCATGGGCTATGTGCTCAGCACAGAGCCTGCTTCAGATTCCCCCCTCCCCTCCGCCTCTCACTCACATGCTCTCTCAAATAAATAAATCAAATCTTTAAAACCAAACAACCCTTCCCTGCTTCTCAGAGCCCAGGTTCCCCAGCCTGGTCCCAGACCCTTCCTCCTCTACCCTCTCCGTGGCCTCCTCGCCCGCCACACCCTGCTTCAGTCCAGAGCACACACACCACTGGGTTTCATGGTGCAGTTTAGGTTTTCCCCTCCCCTGCCTTCCCCTTACTGAGCTGCTTGGTTAGTTCGGTTAGGTTAGCTTGTGTTCATCCTCAAAGCCTAATTCTAACACTTCTTCCTCAACAGTACAGTGATCCCTCAAAAAGTTAAACACAATTTCCATACCATCCAGCAGTTCTGCTTCTAGGAATATACCCACCAAAGAACTGAAAGCAGGGACTCACACGGATACCTGCAAGCCCGTGTTCACAACAGCACAACTGAAGACAGCCAAAAGGTCGAAGCAAGCCAGAGGGCTGTCCACAGATGAATGGGTAGAGAACACGCAGTGCCTCCATACAGTGGACACTAGTCAGTCCTTGAAAGGAGAGAAAATCCGGGGCTCCTGGGGGCACAGTCGGTTCAGCTTCTGACTCCCCTTTGGGCTCAAGCCCTGCTCCCAGTGTTGTGAGATCAGGTCCCGGGGCTGGGCTGGGTGCCCAGTAGGGAGACTGCTTGAGATTCTCTCTCCATCCTCTCCGCTCTCTCTCACTCTCTCATTCTCTCTATCTAAAATAAATAAGTCTTTAAAAATTGTTTAAAGGGGCGCCTGGGTGGCTCAGTGGGTTAAAGCCTCTGCCTTCCGCTCAGGTCATGATCCCAGGGTCCTGGGATTGAGCCCCGCGTCGGGCTCTCTGCTCAGCAGGGAGCCTGCTTCTGCCTCTCTCTCTCTCTCTGCCTGCTTCTCTGCCTACCTGTGATCTCTGTCAAATAAATAAATAAAATCTTTTAAAAAAATAAATAAAATAAAAATTGTTTAAAAAGGAAAGAAAATTGGATGCCCCTTAACACAATGAGCCTGATGACACGATGCTCAGTGAAACGAGCCAGACGCAGGAGTCTGCGTGTCCCCTGATCCCGCTCCTACGGGGCACCCGGGATGATCACATTCGTGGAGACCCAGAGAAGACTGGTAATCACCAGGGGCTAGCAGTTGGAGGAGATGGGGAGTTCGTGTTTAACGAGTACAGTGTTCTGTTCGTGTCTACACTGAGTCTACAGGGCACGCTGGTAAAGACAGTTACAGACTGAATCTTCGTCCGCACGGACTGAAGGCCTCGGCAGGCAGGGGCTGCGTCTAATTAACTGGCTGCTCCTAGCACCACCACGGACAGCCATCTATAGGCCTTCAAGGCAGATGATAAAAAAAAGGGGGTCAAGAGGGGTGCACTTCTAATCACAAAATGAAGAGGTCATGGGGATGTGATGTGCAGCATGGTGACTAGAGTCAGTGATATGTTGTGCAGACTTGGAAGCGGTCAAGAGTAGAGCCTAAAAGTCAACTTGGGATGGGGACAGGCAGTAACCAGATTTACCGTGGCGACCCCCTCGCAGGGCATATGGATGTCAAATCATCATGGTGTACACCTGAAATCAATGTTCTATATATACCTGAAATCAATGTTCTGTAACAAGTACACCCAGTAAAAAAGTTTTAAAAGAAACAGAAAGAACACCCAAACCAATCATTTTGGTTAACATTATCCCAAATCTCACAGCCTGTCGTCCCCAGAACAGCAATTTACTTCCAGCACCCGTGGAAAAACCCCTCCCCTCTCTGGAGAAGAGACCTCTTCATCCTTCCGTCAAGCAGTGAGGTCAGAAGGGACTTCTGCGGACAGAGTTAATAAACAGCTCACTTGGGAGGAATAAACACGACCAAACCAGGGCTGGGTCCAGTCCGTGCAGGCTGCATGGCCCTTGTGTCCAACACCAGTGGGCTCTGCCCCTCCCCCTCTGCCCAGAGGGTGGGCTGATTCACTTCCTGTATCCTCCCCAGGGGGCAGGAGAGAGTGGGGGGGGTGGAGAAGGGCCCATGTAGGAGGAGAAGCTGAGTCCTTGGGGCTCAGGGGGATGATTAGTCACTGGTGGAAGGCTGCTGACCCTAGGCGTGTGCCGGCCACAGGCCTGCCTGCCCCCCATCTTCTTATGTAACCCAAGGTCTGGAAGGCAAAGTGGACTTGGCCTTGGTGCTCAGTAAGAGGCAAAGGCCCAGAACCTCCCTTTTCTTCCCAGCTCATGTCCCACCCTACAGGCCCCTGGACCCCTACTCCTGGGCTCCTTGTTGACACACAGGCCATATTTATAAAACAGGGACTAGAAAAGGCAAATGTGTCCCCCATCCTGAGGATAATCCGAGGGGGGTCGTCAAGGATCATCCAACCCAGGGATGATCCTGCCTCTGGGGACATTTAGCAACCTCTAGAGACATCTTTGGTTGTCAAGAAGGAATGAGAGGTGGTGCTCCTGGCATCCCCGGGGGGCGGGGGGCGGTGGTTAGAAGCCGAGGACGCTGCTGAGCACTCCACAATGCATGGGATAGCCCCCACAACAAAGAACTATCCAGAAGAACCCTCCCAGACATGGGCAGTGCTGAAGTGAGAAACCCTGATCTAAGCCAAGCTGTCTTTTACAGATGGAGAAACTGAGGCCCAGGAAGCGACCTGGCCAAAGTTGCACTGTGACCAACTACTACCAGAATTAGAATCCAGTTCCCAATGGCCACCAGCCTCCTCCAGCTACCAGGCATGTGGTGACCAGCTCGGAGAATGGTAGCAAGCTGGCAGAGTGGCCGAATGCGGAACCACGGGATTGAGAAGCCCAAGACGGCTGGGCTCTACCCCTTGGACAGGCCCCCAATCATCCTGCTCAGGTCAGCCTGGCCCAGGAGCCCCTGAATAATCAAAGGGGAAGAACATCTCAAGGACCATGGTGCATCCAGGCAAAACACCCATTGGACGCCTAGGCAGAGTTCACAACTCACATCCCCACGGAGCATGCTGGGGGTGGCCCTGGCCTGGTTCAAGGCCAGGAGCGAGGACAGCTCTCTAAAGCAAACCTCACTTTCGAGGGCACAGCGTGGGCAGGAATTACATCTTGGATCACTGCTAGGGGGGCCCCGCCTCTTCTCCTAGACGCTAAAATTGATTGTCTCTCTCACACCTACTGGCTTCTTACTACCATCTACATAATTCCAAATATTATCTCGAGTCACCCTTGTCCTTGCCAAGAAACGAGCACCGTGTTCCCAACTGCAAGCCAAGCACCAGGGCGCAGGTCCAGGCGTCAGAGCTGACAGAGCACCCCATCACTGGAGGACTGACTCACCTCATGTCACAACAGGGGTACTTTTCCATCCCCTCTTGCTGAAAGCCACCAGCCTCATCGTGATGGCGGTGATAAAGAGGAGGCCAGGGGTCAAGAATGCATGAGCTATGTCTCAGGCTGGGGCCTCGCCCGCTTCAGGGGAAGGGACAACATAGGGAGCAGCTGGGGAGCAAAGATGGGGGAAGCCAGGGTGGCTTGGGACCCAGGAGTCACCAGGACAGAATCATTGCTTCAGGCAAGTGTTACCTTTGTTTCCTCCATCTATCTCCCTGTCCTCTTCCTCCCCAATTTTTCCAAGCAGCTGATAAACTCCTATACATCCTTAGAGGCACAATTTCCAGTGTCTCCCCCAACACCAAGGCACAGGGACATTCCCAATCTTAATATGGCAAACCACAGTGGCAATGGAAAAGGATTTGGGGGTCAAAAGCAGGGCTCAGGGAAACAGCCGAAGACCCCACTTGTCTACTGGGTGGGCCCATACGAGAACAGCTTCCTCTGTGTGGGGGTGCCAGCTACCCTGGCCCCCAGGCTCTCCATGTGGCCTGTCTGTGTGGCCTGCTGGGTTGTAGTACCTGGCAACCAGCTGACAATTTATTGAGTGCTTATTCCCAGTATTAAAAATTCGACCATTGCCCCCTCCAAGCAATCAGGAAAAAAGGCAGGGACTACATTTCCCATGAGTGTGAGGAGGAAATGCCTCCAGGGACCCCACATCCCACCTATGCCCCTGCCAGCTTCCTTGGAAAATCTTCTTGTTCCATCTAGCCTCCAGATGACTCCACAGGGCCCCAGAGTTTTGCCTTAAAACACAGATAAAATTCCTTTCCTGAAAATGACAGCTGGATGAATGACTGGGGGCGGGAGCGGGTGGTGGGGGTTGGGAGCTGAAGCTACTTAGTGCACCTAGGCTTTTTTTTTTTTTACCACATAAAGTTTTAGCTTCTACTGTAGACAATTCTTGGCCCTCCTCTCCACCCCCACACTCGAGTTTCTCCATCCTGTTTGTCCCTACACCTATGTAGTTCTTGCGTCCTCCAAGGAAACCACTCTTATCAGATTCCTAAGGGAAGCCTCAGAGCCCCAAGCTTTCCCCAGGACCTTGGGTAGGAGAGTGTCCTCACTCTTCCTGGCACACACATCTGGTCACACCTTAGCCTGGTTTGTCATCCCTGGCCCAGTGGTCTGGAGCTCCTTCCTTTTCCCCAGGGCTGCCAAGGGCCCAGCTTTGGTCCCGCTTGGTTTTCCAGTGTCCCAGGGAATTTTTTAAAGGCTGCCTAGAAGAGGCACTATTTTCAGCACTACCAAAGGAACCAACTACCTTTGGAGAGCAGCCTTGTGAGTCTTCTTTTGGGGAGGGGGGTTTTAAGGGAAGCAATTCTCCTTGGCTCTCTCAAATCACCCTATGTAGGTGGCCATCTGCTCAGCTGAGGAGCTGTCCCTCTAGGTAACCTGAACATTCTTCCCACGGCAGTTCTTAATCACCCCTAACAGCCAGGGGTAGGGGACAGACACCTGGCTAAAATAGGATTTTAGATGGTGATAAATACTATGGAAAATCGAGCCAGGAAGAGGTAGCAGGGATAGGATCTCGAACGATGTTTCAGCTGAGAAATTCTGGGTCTAAAGCTCTCCCTCTGCTGGGTTCGTGTTAAGCCTCAGGCACTGGCAGTAGGAAGCTGGACAGGGCACTACATGTATGCAGGGACAGCTCGTGGGGGCGGTGACGGGGGCCACAAGGGCTTGAACCCCAGCTACACTCTCACTGGCCTCCGCCAGGGAACAGAACTGACCAACTCTGAGCGCCCTGGTCTGTCCTGTGGCCAAAGAAGACACCTGGGTCTCCGGAGGAGTTCAGGGGTACGGAGTGCCTGGCAAGGCCTCAGAGGTCTTCAGGTGCTGCCATGGAAAGTCCTACACCCCTTGCTGGGCTTTCCACACTTGACCATGGCCTTGAATGAGTCAGACACTGACCACCTGCACCTCAAGGGGCTCTCATACCCCTCTGGTCCCTCCTCCTGGAGCCTCCAGGTATTTTCTTCTTACATAGGGTTAGGGAGAAGGATTAAAAACTCCCATTTTCCACCAATTTTAGCAATTTCTCTTCCTGTGGAGACTTGTTTTTGATCAGTGACTCCTTCCTGTGAACCTCCTGTATGCTCAGGATAAGGCCGGCTCTCTGACAGAGGCCAAGATGGGTGTGTGGTCACTTCCCAGACAGAATGGACAGCCCACGTGGGGAGCTCATACACAGAAGCTCACAGAGCCCTTTGGACCACTTACTCATAAAGTCATGCACGCTCTTTTGTCCCCATGTGACAGATGAGGAAACCAAGGTCCAGAAAAGCAAGTTCTCTGCCCTCAATCCATGGCTGCCCCCCATGAACGGGTAAGGAGGGAGAGGAGGCAGAGAAGAGTCAAGCTCCCAATAAGATTTCCTGGAGGGCTGGGTAGGACCCCGGTGCAGATGGGACAGGGTCCCCTGCCTCCCAGGACAGGGCCAAGCTGGGCATGTAACCCATCTCCCTCTGCTTCTCCCTGGTCTGACAAGAGGTGGATCCGGGGTGGGGCACCTGGTTGGCTCAGTCATTAGCACCTGCCTTTGGCTCAGGTCCTGATCCCAGAGTCCTGGGATCAAGCCCTGCATTGGGCTCTCTGCTCAGCCAGAAGCTGGCTTCTCCCTCTCCCACTCCCGCTGCTTGTGTGCCCTTCCTCACTTTGTCTCTCTCTGTCAAATAAATACAATCTTAAGAAAAAAAAAAAAAAAGAAGAAGAAGAAGTAGACCTGGGGAAAAGGAAAGCCTTCCTGTCTGGAAAGGCACATTGGCATTATGGATGTGCTTGCCGATTTATAAAGCATCAAACTGCCCCAAGTGGGTAAGGAGGTCAAGGACCCTCTGAGGTAGTAGGCACCTTTTGGGTCCTACCTATCAGAGGACCCTCCTTTCCCCACCAAGGGCAGAGATCCATCAGCTGGAAAAGGAGCTCTGTCATTTCAGATTCATTCCTTCTGGTCTGCTGAGTACCTCCTGAGAGCCAGGTACTACCTCGAGGGCAGTGAGGCCAACAGGTGCCTGCTCTCCTGCGGTCCTGTGGCTGGGCAAGGGGCTGTCTCTCTCCCCCAGGAGCTACCGAACCCGATTTTCTTTCTTCTTGGTGGGACCCTCTCCTGACCTCCCCCTTCCAGGGAAAGAACCTCAAGGGACGAGTGGAGAAGAAATGAACCCCTGCTGAGTCAGGGGCCCAGCAAAACTGGAGAACCAACCATCTGGTTCTAGGAGACTGTCTTGAAGTTCAGATACACCATTTTCTCCCAGCAAATTATTGAACTTCTTTGAGTCCCTTTTTTGTTCATTTGTCAATGGAATAAGACCCACTGCCTCACTGGTTTATGGGGGAGAGAGGGGGTGAAATCAGAGATGTGTCCATGTTCTCTGATTGGCGAAACTCCCTCGCCTGTTCTCTCCCGTCCTGCGTGGGCAGGGGCACCGTTCACCCCCAACCCCGCAGATCCGTCCAGGCCCCTGCCGGGCTGCGGGGGAGCCACGCTCTCTCCTGCAGGGGGCTGGGGTTTGGGGGCGCCCAAGGATGCCCAGCCGGGCGGCGGCCTGCCAAAAGACAGGGCAGAAGCCGGGATTTCTCACTGCAGCAGGGCCTAGACGGCCGCCCTGGCAGAGGCCGCCCCCTCACCCGCACCCCTCCTGCGGAGGCCGGCTCTCCCTCCATGCATCTGGCCCGAGGCGGCGGGAGGCGCGAACGTAAACATCCCTCCAAAAATCGCCAACTCCGCAGTCCCCAGCGCAGGACTCTGTGAAGGGGCCGCGGGGACGAGGAGGGACGCAAACGCTCAGGGGAGTGAGAAATGGGACGAGCGAGAAGAGCAGCATCCCCCGTGTCGGCGGAGACCCCGCGCGCTCCCCCAGGCTCCGCACCGGTCCCCCGCGGGGCAGGACCCCGAGGCCGGGGCGTGCGGGGCCACGGTTGCCGGTCGCTCCGCCCGGTGCGCGGCCGTCCCGGCGCCAACTTCCCAAGAGCGGCCCTCGGAGCGGCCCTCGGGCGGCGGGCAGCGTGGGGACGGCGGGGTGCGCTTGGACCCCCAGCCGCAGAGGACGTGCGCGGAGCCGGCCAGGAGTCCCGCCCTCGGTTACCTGGCTTCCGAGGGTCGCCGGCGGCCGGCGAGGGGCGCAGGGGCGCGGCACGGGCCGGCGGGACACCGGGACACTCCTCCCGGGCCGTGGCGGCCCCCAGACACGCGGGCGCTGCACCTGGCCGGGCCGGTCGGCGCGCCTCCCCGCGGGTCCCGCCCCCGGTGCCCACCCCCGCGCAGGGCGGGGCGGGGCGCGTCGGCCCCGGGGGAGGAGCCGAGGGCAGGGGGCACCCCCTCCCGGCGCCTGCCAGCACCCAACCGCGTGCCCCCCGACTCCTGACTCCGTGACCTCCAGGGCGGCGCCCACCATTCGCCGGCCGGAGATGCCACCCAAGCGCTATGCCTGGTGGAGTCGCGAGGGGCGCATAGGCCCCCCCACCCCTTGGACCCCTTCACGTGCTTTACGTCCATCCCCACTCCCGGGGACCAAGGTCTGGGAGCCTGCCCTTCAGAAGAATGCACCGGGTTGGAGCATGGGGAAGGAAAAAAACAACTGGGAACCCGCAGCCCCACCCCACCACGTCCTTCCCCCACCCCGGGCTGTTCTTGGCCTTAGTGTGAGCTCTACTGGCTCTCTCCGGAATGCCCCTGCCCCGGGGGAAATTTGCCACCCTCTGCCTTTCCCCATTTCCCTGATCTGGAAGGTGCTGGGCCTGGACGCCTGCCACTCAGTGGACACAGCGACAAGAGTTGAAGGGACACAGGGGACAAGAAAGAAACAGCCCTCCAGCCTGTGAGGCTGCTGCCAGGTGCTGAAGGAGCAGGTTGCTGCTATTTCCTGCCTGCCCCCACCCCACCGCTGGAGGAATTCTGGAACATGCACCCTTTGGACAAAACTTCCAGACTGAGTGGAGGTTGCCCTTCCTTGCCCGCCCAGGCCTTCTGGGTTCTTTCTGCTTCCTGCCTTGCCATGTTTGTTAAATGTGCAGACACACAGTGGAAGGAGCACAGGACCAGGAATTCCTGAAGCCTCCATTTAGGTCTGTGACCTTAGACAAGTCTCTATCCCTTTCTGAACCTGTTTCCCCGTTTGCTGTGAGTTAATTATCTCTAAGGCCCTTTTTATGGATCCTGAGTCGTGCTATGAGTCTTGCTGAAGTTTCCTTGTAGCTGTAAAGAAATGTGTGTATGTGCGCGTGTCTCAGTCTAATCAGCCTGTCCTATCAGAGGTAAGTTCTCAGAGGGAAGTGGGGTGGCCACGAAAACAGGCAGCCTGCCTGTGCAAACCAGAGCTTGACAAGAACGGTCAGCACAGGGGGAATGGGTCCCAGTCCAGCTTTTGCTGAATTCAGAGTGGCCTTGGACAAGTCCTTCGTTAATAATCCCGGCTCTGCCTTCCCAAGGGTTTGGGGGATTAAATGACATATGAGATGTGAAGCCCTTTGAAGGGGAAGGCAAGGCAAGGCGCTATGTGCTTTCTGATGTCTGTCATCTTTTGATGCCTGTGACAGTGATGGGCTTCTGAGGCAGAATAGGCAGAATAGGGTGTCCCGCTTTCAAAGTCTGGGGCTGGCCACACCCCCTCCCCTCTCCACTCTTGCAGAAGCTGTGGCACACACAGAGCGGTCACACAGCCCACCACCAGCATCCCCCACCAAGGCGAACAGGGGCCACCTCTGCCCACTGCAGGCTTCTCTGTGTGCACCTTGGGAACTGAAGGGGGAAGATTAAGAGGCTTCCGAAACCAGAAGGAGGGAGGTCAGATTAATTGATCAGCCTGTCTTGACCAACCATCTGGTCGGCAGGTGCGGCAGGTGCAGCAGCTCCCCCACTCCACCTCTGCCGCAGGAAGATTAAAGCCCAGCTGAATGGTGAAACAGGACCCCCTGAAGAAGGATGTGAAGCAAGGAGGGCAGCTGTGGATGCACACAGGGAGGGCAGAGCCGGGTGATGGGGGAGTGGGGAGCGCTTTGGACCACATGGAGAAGAATTTATGGAGTATTGGGTTCAACTCCCCCACTTCACATGGGAGGAAATGGAGACCCAGAGAGGAAGAATGACGTGCCCAAGGTCACACAGTGAGCAAAGGTTGCGGAGCTAGAACTTGAACCAGGACTTGAGAACTCTGTAGAGTGTCTGGGCCCCCTGTGCAGCCTAAAGGGACAGGAAGCATGGGAAGGACTGGGAGTGGTCTAGGAGGAGCATGCGAGCCCAGGAGAAGGAGCTGAGCCAAGGTACAAAGTTGGGAGCAGAGGAGAGGGTGCTACAGTCCCAGTCTGCAAAGCAAGGCTGGGAACTGCAGACCTTGGAGGATTTTGAGGCCACACCCATGGGAGATACCCAAATCTCCCAGTGAGGCAGCCAAGAACATGTCAGAAAAGGCAGTGAGGTGACACAGAAAGAGCACCAGGAGTCAGGCAGCCTGTGTCAAGACGGCCTTGAGCAGCTGGTTCTCCTCTCTGACCCTCAGTTTCTTTTTTTTAAAGATTTTATTTATTTATTTGACAGACAGAGATTACAAGTAGGCAGAGAGGCAGGGAGAGAGAGGAGGAAGCAGGCTCTCTGCGGAACAGAGAGCCCGATGTGGGGCTCGATCCCAGGACCCTGGGATCATGACCTGAGCCGAAAGGAGAGGCTTTAACCCACTGAGCCACCCAGGCGCCCCTGACCCTTGGTTTCTTACCTGTAGAGTGGGGATCCAAAGCTCGTTCCTTGCAGGGCTATTGCGGTGACCACAGAACACTTTTGGAAGTGCTCTGTGAACTTCGGAGCACTGAGCGAATTTAACACAGGTTTTGTTGTTTCTTTACGAGGGCCTCAGTAAACGTGTGGACCTGCCCCATGCTGGGCTGGGCACTGCCTCTCTTCGTGGCAAGGAGAGATGGACCGTGAAAGGGAGGTTCATCTGTAAGTGGTTAGAGGACGGAGGGAGGGCAGGGGGAAAAGGAGGGTGACACTCAGAGATGTCAGTTCTCCTTGGGACACTTTTACAACAATTCCCTTTTTGGAGGACATTCCCTCCCCATCCATATGACTTTCTCCCTCTTGCCCTCCCTGGCACCTGGGTGTGCCTGGCACCCCATGTCAGAGGCACTTTTCCCAAAAAGGAGCTTATTCCTTGGGGGCTGACCAGCTCCTCCTGGAGGGGCCCAGAAGGTCTGTCCTCTTTGTCCAAATGACCTTGTCAGACAGCAGGATTCATGCACCCACACTTCACAGTGGGACTCAGGTGCACCCAACCCTCACTTTGCCTCCAGGTCCTGTCCCTCCTCTTGGGTCCCTGCAATGGAGTCTTCAGGCTGGGGTCACTGCTTCACTTTGCAGATGAGAAAACCGAGGCCAGGAAAGGGGCCAGCGCTGCCCGACAGTGCGTCTGACAAGGCTCTCTCCTTGCCTCATCAGGGCTGGAAGTAGGCTCAGTCCATGGGAGGAGAAGTGGCCACTCAGGGAGAGTTCATGGTTGACAGGAACTTCTCGAAGAGCTTCCCTTTGGGCCATTGTGTTCAGACATTGGTCTCCTAGGGTGACCGAAAAAATCACCACAGGTGCAATGGCTTAAAACTGCAGAAACGTACTCTCTCACTGTCCTGGAGGCTAGAAGTCTCAGATCCAGGCGTCTGCAGGGACACGACCCTATCGAAATTTCCACACGACCCCGAGTCCTTGTCTCTTTCAGCTTCTGGGGGCTCTGGGAGGTTCTGGGCTTGCGGTGGCCTGGCTCCAATCACACAGCCTTCTCCTCTGTGTCACTCTGTGTCCTCTCTTATTTGCACAAGGACTCCAGTCACTGGCTTCAAGAGGATCTCATCTCAAGATCCTTAACTTAATGACACCTGCTAGGACCCTTTTCTCCAAATCATTTCATAGTCACAGGGACTGGAGGCTAGGACATGGCATTATCTTTTTAGGGGACACCATTCAACCCAATACAGTATCTTTCCACCCCCTGGGGACATCTTGTGATCCCTCAATTTCTTACCATATCTCAGCTGCCCGGGAGACACCCCACCTGGTTGTTTAAGAAGGAGACAGGAGGCTGGGGCGGTAAGTTGGGGGATTCACCTTCCTTTGACTTCCCATCCCAACACCTCCCAGTCTGGCCATGGCTATTTCAGCAGCACTCTTTGTGCCTCTTTCTTTAACACCTCTCCCTCGTGGGGTACCTATGGGAAAGACACCGCTTTAGGAGGGTGTGCTCACTGCCCCCTGTGCCCCAGCCCCTCTGCGGATGCCCAGGGCTTGATAGCCCTTTGTAGAGGAGCTGTGGGGCGTCACAGAGCTTTGCATTCCCTACGGAGATCCAAACCCCCACTCACCCTCACCCCCACCCGGCAGACCCTGCCCAGGTGTGGATGCAGTCCTTGGAGCAGGATGGGGTAGATGGAACATGAAGGGCTGGCCCCTGAATGGTGTGTGTGGAGGAGAAGATGCTGAGAGGGGAGGAGGGTGATGCCCCCCCCTTCCTTGTCTGGGACTCAATATGGCCAGGGCCAGGCCACAGGGCCATGCTTAGGGCCTGGCCCTTGCCTCCCCAGGGAAAGACCACAAGGGCCTGTCCTCTGGGGTATCTGGAGGATGTCCCAGTCTGCCCTGTGCCAGCTGGGTTTCTCAGGGCCAGTATCCATCAAGAACAAGAGAATCCAGAAGGGCCTTCAGGGTCATTTGACCTAAGGAGTAAAGATGCTCATGGAGAAGAAGCAGAGATGCCGTGAGAGGTCCTAGCAGACTGCTAGGGTCTCTCACGTGAGCTTCGTAGGTCAAAGCAGATCTGCACAGTGGCTGAGGGCCCACGATCCCCCATACAAGGGGCTCAGGCAGCCCCCCCATTTGCAAGGGGAGAGCTGCAGGACCACACCTGTCTATTTGGGGGGAGGGTTTCTTTGGGGGAAGGGCACACATGGAGATGATGAAGGGAATGTAGGCCCCCTCTTCCTGCAAACACCATCCCAACTCACAGCAACCTCTGTTTTCTCCTCATGGCTTCACATAGCCTCTGTACTTGCATCCAAAAATGCCCCACCAAGAAAATGCAATATCTAACCCAGTGGTTCCCCATCCTGGTGAGATGTCAGCACAAGCCACCCGTTCAGCCCAAATCTCTGGAGGTGGCGACCTGGGTCTTCTCGAAAGTTCCCCAGGTGGTTCTGAGAAACAGATAGCATGGAGACCCCAAGGTAGTCCGACTCTGGGAGCTGCCTGACTCTGGGTGTGTCGAGAGAGCCGAAGCCACGTCTGTGTCCTTATCATCCTGCCCACAGTGCCCTGGGTTGGGCCCAGGAAACCGCAAATAGTCATCCAGATACGGGGAGCCTGCCCAGCCGGCTCCAGAGCAGAGCGATGGTGGACAGATGTGCCCCAGAAGAGACTGCTGCTCTACTTCCTGCCTGGATTGGGGGGCCATCCATGCGCATGCCTCAGCGCTTCTCTGGGCTTCTCCTGTACCCCTGAGCCCCACGCACCGCACCGGGTGTGGACACAGCACCTGCTGGAGGCGAGTCAAGCTCTCCCGGAGGAGTGCTGGGGTGCAGGTTGGGTGTCAGGAGCGGGGGAGTGCTTCTCCCTGCAGCCCCTGGTTATCTGCTCTCAGCCAGAGGCTGCAGCCTCTCCTCCAGGACTAACTGCCCTTAAGGACTGTTCTCCCCACCCCAGCAAAGGTTGACTGCCCCCTTGAGCCCAGAGACCCTCCCCTCCCTGACCCCAGCTCTCTCAGCCCCCAAGCACCAGCTGTCTGCAAGCTCCAGGCAAAACCTGGACTCGGCTCTCTTTCCAGAGCCACCGGCAAACTCATCACTTTGAACGAGGCAGTCCCACACCTGAGGCTATATCCTAAGGGAATAATCCTCAGACACTGAAAAAGCTCTTGGAACAAAGTTTTGGCATTTTATCTAAAAACAGCGAACTTGAAGCCACCTAAGTGTCCAGCCCCAGTGTGCTGGTGAGCAGCAGCACCCCACCGTAGGAGCTAATTGTGAGGACAATTGTAACACGGGGGGATCGCTAAAGATCCAGTGTTGAGTGTGAAATTGCATTGGGCAGGAGTCCAGCTGTATGTATGCATGACCAAGGGCTGGAGGGGCACTGGGGGACGAGGAGAAAAGAAGAAAACTGAAAGGTTTCGGACTGCGGGTGATTCTTTGATTCCTGAGATGGTTGTAATATTGTTTGTGCAATAAATATTTGGCTGAATATATAATAATAGTAATTATTATTAGTCCCTTGTTCAGGGAGGGCTGTTGAATACACCTATTCAAACTCAGGTGTAAATGAGCACAGGTCCCTGTGTGGGCTGCTTCTGTGGGATATTTGCATTTGAAAGAAGCTAAGGTTTCAGACACACAGTGGCTTTCAGGCCGGGTTGTAGAGGTATTTTATAAGCAAGGTAAGGCCTTGATTGAAGTCCCCATCTGTAAAGGAGCCCCTCCTCCGTATGCTTCTTCCGGCGCCCACTTGCTGGGGCTTGCAGGTAACCCGGCCTATGAGCCTTGCTTGCCTGGCCTGTTATTTGGTACAATACTAAGGATATCTGTGGGATCACACAGGGACACTCTGACCCACTGCTGTGGATCCACTAGCTAGGAAAAGGCAGGGCTGAGATCTGAACCCAAGTGGGGTTCAGCTAGGGACAAGGGCCTCCTCCTCTCTGGCTTGGGTCTTTCCTCTCGGAGAGGGGACAAGTGCTATCCAGAACCTTCTCAGTGGCATTCTGGGTGGTCACTTCTACCAGCAGGACCGGACAGGGTGCTGACCACAGTGAGGAGGGGGGCTGGCCCTGGGCCTGAGGCTTTCTTAAAATCTGGGTGTGGGCCTTTTGAAGTTGTGTTCTCAGGAAAGGCAGCAGGAAGCTTGCTGTGTTCTCTGTCCCCACCCAGCTGTCAGAGGTGGGAGGCGGAAGTGCTCCCCTGCTGACCTCCTGGGGCCTGGCCGGCTGGGCAGGGCAGCTCCTGATGGCCTCTGAGCCCTGTGATGTACACCAGTCAGCCTGGTCATGGAAAGGACAGAGTTACACAAAACCTTTAGTGGGAAGGGAAGCTTCGCTTTGACAAGAGGATTGAGAGTGACGATCACAACACATGTTTCCCAAGCTTTCAAGACAGGTGCTGTAAGCTCTGTAGACAGCAGATCTCACTGAATGCTCACCGAAGCCCTGTGTCACTGTCCCTGTTTCAGAGATTGGAAGGTTGAGGCAGTGACTTGAATAAGGTCACACGGCAGGGACTCAACTCAGTTGTGCCTGTCTGTCCATCCTGTCTTCCTTCCTTCCTTCCTTTCTGATTTTATTTATTTATTTGAGAGAGAGAGAGAGAGAGAGCGAGAGCAGGGGCAGGGGAGAGGGAGAAGCAGACTCCCCACTGAGCGGGAAGCCGGATGCGGGGTTTGATCCTGGGACCCCGAGATCATGACCTGAGCTGAAGGCAGACGTTTAACCGACTGAGCCACCCAGGTGCCCACCCAGTCTGCCTTTCTTAATAATCAGAATAATCTAGAACTTAAATACATACATGATTTCTCCTGGAACCTGTCTGCTCTGAAGTTCACCACAATATATATCCTACAGCTACCGTCCAAAATATGACTCCTATTCACATGAGCCAGCCAACCTCAAGCCTTTCCCAGGATCAAGCCTTTGAGAAACAGTCCACTTATGGGAAATATGGAGTACTTGCTGTCACTCTCACCCATTAGAATACTGGGAGCAGAGCGATCCATTAGCCATCCTAGGAACAGGAAGATACTAAAAGGGCAAATGGGCAGCCCGAGTGGCTCCATGATGTAAAGGCTGAATTTGTATTAGATTGCCATCTGCCCTGCTGGGATTTCCTCCTCCTCAAAAATGGTTGTGCAACTCTTTTCACTATGGTTTCTGACCTGTTTTCTAGAACTGGAGCCCTTTGGCTCCAGTCTGTGTCATACCTAGCCTACATGGTTTGTTTTGTTTGCCTTTTAAAGATCCAAGTGCAATGTCTTTCTTCCAGTACACAGATCTGGCCGAGCCAAGTGGACTGACCTGGCCTCCAATGAGAGCGGCTGGGCCTGGGAATATGCCGGAACCCGTGGTCACATCCTCCTCACTATCAGATAACTCTGAGCCATAGCTCAGTTTGAGAATGCTCCTGAAATCCCTGCTAAATATTTTAGCATGGGGAGGGAGCTACTAAAGAGAGGGAGAAGATCGTGGAGGGCTGTGTAAATATTTAATTTAGCACCAAGCTGGTATCCTCCATTACAGCACGCTAATGTCTTCATCAAATATTCCTGAATCTAACTGGGGACAAACAGCCCTCTCCCAGGCACACCTCACATCCCAGGCAGGAGACGCCAGGCAGAGCCTCTTCCGATCACTTCCTGCACCCATGTTACCCTTCGCCTCCCTGGCACGTCCTGACCACCAAGGGCCAAGGAAGAGCGGGGACAGATTTCATCATCCCTGAGTGTGGATAGGGGAAACTGAGGCTTAAAGGCTCAGGGAGGCTGGTAAATGAGCTCAGACTTCCTCCCCCCAGATCCTGAGCATTCTCTGCTCCACCTTGGGGTCCACAGGGAGGCCCACAGGCCCACTGGGGCCCCATGACTCCTCCCTTCTCTGAGTTCAGTTCTGCTGCAGTGAATGACCAAGGGGTGTCAGCAAATTGCCGGAAGGAAAGGGCCAAGGAAGACCCAAAGCCTAATTCAGCCCAGGGCTGTCAGGCCTGGGGGTGGCGGGGCCTGGGGAACAAGGCTAATCCCGGGCTACCCACGGTCAGAGTCAGGGCCCACCCCACCCCTGCCCATCTGGCCGGCTTTGGCTCCCCATTTGATCCCCTCCCTAGTGGGGGCAACCCTGCCTTCATTCACCAGGCCAGGGCGGGGAACTTCATGCCTTCTCTGCAGTTTTCTCAACAACCTGGGAAAGCTGCTGCAATCATCCCACATTGCACGTGGAGTAACTGAGGAGGTGCAGAGTTCCTGCATCTCAGTGGCGCCTGGCTGAGTCGGCACTTGAGCCCAAAGGGCATATTCTCTTGGTGGCCCCAGACACCAGACCCACCAGTGACCCCCACCATATTCCCCCACAGCTGAGCTTTGGGTTGCTGGTCTGCCAGCCCCGATGTTTGCCGAGTGCTGCCACCTGGCTGCATTCTGGCTGGCGGAGCCTCACTTCTGAGCCTCACCTGCCCAACGTACCTGCACTTGAATTGAAGGAGTAATGTGCACGGGGACATGGATGAGTCTCACTACCCTGGGACCAGGTCAGATGTTTGTCAGAGGGCCAGTGCTCACAGGATGGGGAGGAGGGAGGCTTCCTCTGGTCCCTGGTTTCTTTCTGCATTCGCTCATTCTTTCTGCAGACCCTTGCCGAGCACCTGTTCTGGGAGGGATGCTGTGGTAGGCTGAATAACAGTCCTTTGGAGATGCTCCCAGATTCTGGGAATATGGTACCTTACATGGTGAAAAGAAATTTGCAGATGTGATGAAGTCAAGAATCTTGAGATGGGCAGATGGTCCTGGATTTTCAGAGTGGGTCCCTTGTAATCACAAGCGTTCTTAGAAGAGGGAGATAGGAGGGTCAGAGATCAAAGTGTGACGATGGAATTAGAGGTCAGAGAGATGCAGCTATGAGCCAAGGACTGTGGGCAGCCTTTATACACCAGAAAAGGCAAAGAGATGGATTCTCCCCTGGAATGTCCAGAAGGAACATGTCCATACCAGCACCTTGATTTTACCTCAGTGAGACTCATTTGGGACTTCTGTGCTCCAGAGCCCTAAGATAATAAATTCAGGTTGTTTTAAGCCACTGTGTTTGGGGTGATTTGTTATAGCTGTAATAGGAAATTAATACAGATATCAAGATAAATGAGATGTGGTCCCTAACCTTGAGGAGCCCTTTATGGGGCCATGCAGAATCCCCTCGAGGACTTGTTAAACACAGGTGCTGGGTTTCTGATACAGTAGGCCTAGGCAGAGGCTGAGAATTTGCATTCTAACTAGCTCCCAGGAGATGCTGAGGTCACTGGCTGGGACCATATTTTAAGAAAGGCTTGTGTAGAGGAGTGGTTCTCAAGTTTTTATGTGCATTCAACTGTCCCAGGGACCTTGTAGCATGAAGGTTCTGAAGATCATTCCTTTATGTATTTGTTGCCATGTTTATTACCCGAACCCTCTGCTAGAATATTAGGTCTGGGAAGGCAGCTCTTTTGCTGCTATTGCTAGAGCAGTGTCTGGCAATAGACATGTAATAAGCATCTGCTGAATGGCCGGGTGAATGAGCAAGGGTTTGGAGCTTGCCTGAACTGTTTAGGTCAGACACCGTGATGTGGTGTCCTGGGTGCCCTTGCTGATGGCACAGAGTGACTGAAATCCCATCGGGAGAGAATGAAGATCAGGAAGCAAAAGGCGTGGAAGGGTCCCCGAGGACCCCTTCGTAGGAGAGGGGCAGCAGGAGTATCCAGGATGGAGGCTGAGGGAGGAGGAGCAGGGGGAGGAGAGGGAGAGCGAGGATACAGCCAGGAAGGAGGGGTATTCCCCGGGGGAAGGGAAGTCAGCAGCTTCTAGAGCTCGGAGTGGAAAAGGGCTTCTAGATAAGGCCATAGGGAGGGGGAATTTAAGTATAAAACTCCGTTCTAGGGAGCTGGGGTGGCATCTTCAATGGGAAGGCTTGGGGGCTCACATATGCATCCATTTTTTTCTCTTTTATTATTATTATTATTATTTTAATTTATCTATTTGTCAGAGAGAGAGGGAGCACAGGCAGAGGCAGAGGGAGAAGCAGGCTCCCTGCCGAGCAAGGAGCCTGATGCGGGACCCCATCCCAGGACGCTGGGATCATGACCTGAGCCGAAGGCAGCCGCTTAACCAACTGAGCCACCCAGGCGTCCCTTTTTTTCTCTTTTATTAGACAACTTATAAAAGCAATGTGTATATTGGGAAATATTTTGGAGAATTCTGAGAAGTGTAAAGGAAAAACTGAAATCACCTGTAACTGCCACACCCTGAAATGAGACTTATTTATGTGTTTATGTATTTCAGGGTTTTTAAAAAAAGATTTTTTTTTTTATTTTTTTTTTAAATTTATTTATTTGTCAGAGAGAGAGGGAGAGAGAGAGAGCGAGCACAGGCAGACAGAGTGGCAGGCAGAGGCAGAGGGAGAAGCAGGCTCCCTGCTGAGCAAGGAGCCCGATGTGGGACTCGATCCCAGGACGCTGGGATCATGACCTGAGCGGAAGGCAGCTGCTTAACCAACTGAGCCACCCAGGCGTCCCTAAAAAAAGATTTTGTTTATTTATTTGAAAGAGAGAATGATTGGGGAGGTGGGGCAGAGGGAGAGGGAGAAGCAGGCTCTCTGCTCAGCAGGGAGCTTGATCCCAGAACCCTGGGATCACATCCTGAGCCAAAGGCAGTCTCTTAACCAACTGAGTCACCCAGGTGCCCCTATGTATTTCAGTTTTTATTTAATATATGTGTGTGGGCCACCTGGGTCGTTCAGTGGGTTAAGCAGCCAACTGTTGATTGAGCTCGGGTCATGATCTCATGGGTCACAAGCTCGAACCCCTCATCAGGCTCCGTGCTCAACAGAGAGTCTGCTTGAGATTCTATCTCTCTCCCTCTCCCTCTGCCTGCACCCCCCCACCCTGTGTGCACACGCTCTCTCTCTAACATAAATAAATCTTTTAAAAAATACATGTGTGTTACACACGCACAATTTTCCTTCAAATGTTTATATCTCTAAATCCTGTTTCTTTTACTTAATACATTGTTCCATAGGTATTTTTTGTTATTTTGAAGAGAAAAATATAATTTTTGAAGGTGGGTAATATGCTTTTTCACAAATGCACCATAATTTAGCTATATCCTTATTTTTGAATATTTAAGTTGTTTCATTTGGTTTTAATTTACATTACCCTAAGACTAATGATGCTCTGCATCTTTTATGTGTTTATATGCCATCCTTATTACTTCTTTACTGAAATAACTTTTTATTTTTTTAAAAGATTTTATTTATTTATTCAACAGAGAGAAATCACAAGTAGGCAGAGAGGCAGGCAGAGAGAGAGAGAGAGAGGAGGAAGCAGGCTCCCTGCCAAGCAGAGAGCCCCATGCGGGACTCAATCGCAGGACCCTGAGATCATGACCTGAGCCAAAGGCAGAGGCTTAACCCACTGAGCCACCCAGGCACCCTTTTTAAAAATTTTTTTTAAAGATTTTATTTATTTATTTGACAGACAGAGATCACAAGCAGGCAGAGAGAGAGGAGGAAGCAGGCTCGCCGCTGAGCGGAGAGCCCGATGTGGGGCTTGATCCCAGGACCCTGGGATCATGACCTGAGTCGAAGGCAGAGGCTTTAACCCACTGAGCCACCCAGGTGCACCTAGTGAAGTTACTCTTGAGATTGTTTGCCTATTTTTTAATTGGGTTATTTCTTTTCTTATATATTTTAAATATAAGTCCTTTGTAGGGCTATGATTTCTAAGTATTTTCTCCCAGGCTGTGTTTACATTTCCAGTGTCTTTTTGCAGAGCAGTAGTTTTTAATAGTGATGAAGGCTTTCTTTTTTTTTTTTTTTTAAGGATTTTATTTATTTATTTGACAGACGGAGATCACAGAGAATCAGGCAGAGAGAGGAGAGGAAGCAGGCTCCCCGCCGAGCAGAGAGCCCGATGCGGGGCTCGATCCCAGGACTCTGGGATCACGACCTGAGCTGAAGGCAGAGGCTTTAACCCACCGAGCCACCCAGGCGCCCCGAAGGCTACTTTCTTATCAACATTGTTCTTTTACAGATTATGTTTTTGATATCTGAACACTCTTTGCTTAACCCAAAGTCACAAATACATTCTCTTGTAGCTTCTAGAAGTTTATAGGTTTGCATCTCACTTTAAAACTATGATCTGTTTTGGAATGAGGGTTTTTTGTTTTTTGTTTTTTTACAATAAGAGGTGGGGTAGGTGAGGTCTTTCTCTTCTGTTTTCTTTTTGGTCTTGGAAATAGATGCCCAGTTATCTCAGTCATTCATACACTTGGACAAAGCATGTGAATGTGCACCCTGGCTCTGCACAGCCCCCCTTACACAGAGAATAGACACAGGAATTCACCACTGCATACATTCCTTTCCCATAAGCCAGGAGGGTGCTTGGAAAGGCAAGCGATCAGATCTCCACCGTTTCCAGCCTGTCCCACCCCTCCCCCCATGGAACAAGTCACACCATCTCCCCAGGAAACCAACAGCAACAATCCTGACCTCCCTGGGTTGTTGTGAGGGCTGTGAAGGTGTAATTTGGTAGCAAAATTCCAGGCAAACATTTACAAACTGAGAAGAGCTTTCCCTAAAGCAAGGAGATGGGTCTGAGCGAGAGTTATGGATGGAGAGACCAGGTTAGCTGGAATGGGGCAGGAACTCCCAATGCATTTCCAGGGCGCTGGACCTCTGGACACCCCCAGGAAGCAGCTACAAAGATTGGGGTTGCCCTGTGGCTCGGCAGTGAAAAAGGCTTCCACTGCGGTCTGAGGGATGGAGGTTAGACATTGAGAAGAACTTTCCGTCTGCCAAAGGAAGAAGTGAAAAGGGGAAACTGAATGAATGGTCAGGAGAGCAGCGTGAGTCTTTCCTGACTCCCCTTATCCAGACTTTCTTATTTCCGGTGGGAACAGCGGGGTCCTGACCAGCAGCTGGACCTCTCATCCTGAGAGCGGGCTTTCTCGGTCAGGGCCCCCACTGTCCTGCAGGTGGCACCCTCGTGCCGCCGCAGGTGTCGACGCGGGCTTGGACCTGTGACCCTGGCCGGGCTCAGGTGGGCTAGGGGTGGCAGGACAACAAGCCTCAGGCCTCAAGGAGCCAGAGGCATCAGGGTGAAGATGGAGAACACCCACCTGCCCGGTGGCCTTTGCGGGGATGGTACTCAGCTGTGGGGTGAGTCCTGGTTCCGCTCCTCACTGCTTGAGGATGCCAGGACAAGTCTCTGGTTTCTCTGCCCACGCTAAAAAAATGACTAATTTCTCTCACTTCATAGGGCCGTCAGAATACGTAATAGGCACTTAATCGGTCTTAGCAATTATTGGTACTTCGCAAACACCATAGGTCAGAGACTCAGGAAAGGCGGTATTTCTAACTAGATAGATTCAGTTGAATGCTAGAATCACAGTGGTTTTATTTTTGTAAAATATTTAACAAGATTTCATTATAATTTCAAAAAATTAAGACTCCTAGGTTAAGTAATTTGATTTCAACTTTTGATATTTATTACTTTCTGTATTTAGTCTTTAAAGTGTAATAGGTAACTTTTAGAAAAGTTATTTTAGAAAGTTTATTTTAGAAAAAATAAAAATTTTCACATACATTTTTAAAAATTAATTTTTATGATTGATGTAATTTATATGCCTATGATGAAAATATATTCAAATTGTATACTCTGGATGTAATTCATTTTGTCTTGAATCCCTGGGATTGCCGAGCATGAGTACAACGAGAAATCATGATAGCATAGTTATGACAGTGGAATGCAGGCAAAACAAGGAAAAAAGAAAAAGAAAAATCTTGAAAGAGTCTGATTAAAATTTTTAAAACTGCCAACAACAAAGTGAGTGGATTTACTGATACCCCCCAAAAAGCACTCCTATGATTACTAGAGATGGAGGAGAGAGATAGACAGTCACCCCTGGACAGTCTTCATCAAAGACAAATGGACAGCACTAGGGAACATTGGTGGGATGTTCCTAAAAGAATAAAATCATGTGTCCTATGTTCAGCCAAACATAATGTTTTATTTGGGGGGGGGAGGGGCACTAAAGGCATAACATATACAGAAAACAAAATAATAAAGCCTAGGTTTAGTAGAAATTACTTCAATTTGTTTTTCCTATTTCACCCATCCCCCTACCACTTCTCTGGCAACCACCAGTTTGTTCTCTGTATTTAAGAGTCTGTTATTTTGTCTTTTTTTCCTTTGTCCAAATGACTTCAAATTTTAATGCCCAAGTTGCCAAACATGTAGGATGGATTTTTTTAGAAGTGAAATAAGTAATTACCTAGGATATAGACAATGACTTAATTAATTGGGAGGATAAGAAGTGAGAGAAGAAATGGAACATAAAAATTTTTTTAAGTAAATATTACTCAGATCAGTTAGATTGTATCATAGACAAAGGCCACGATGAATAACTAATGCTTATTGTCCGTGTTCTGAACTACAGAAAAAGAAAACAAAGTCAAAGTTAAGGAGCATTTCACTGGTTTTATGCCTTTTGTAGAAAGTAAGGGTTTGGATTAATGTGATGAACTGAATAAACAGCTTTCAATCATAGACAGCGAATGGTCAAGGGTAACTCTATAATGATGCCACTAACACAATCGTGAAAAAAAGGAAAGTGCATGAGCCAGAATTTCGGCCAAAAAGGCAGAAGCATTCTCTGTGCTGCATACTGCACGTGGTTTCTGTCCATACCGGGAGGTGTGACTTCAGCTGTGCCCATGCAATGGCATTCTTTGGACAAGTCAGTGATTACATATGATATTTTTCTGGGTCTGTCCCAAGACTGAACATCCTGATGAAACACATATTATGTCAGGCTCCCTGCTCAGCAAGGAGCCTGCTTCTCCCTCTCCTCCCTGTTTGTAATCTCTTGCTCACGCATGTGTGTGCCCCCCCCCCCTCAAATAGATAAGATCTTAAAAAAAAAAATCAAATCTGACCTTACAACCTGTCATAGAGTTGATGGGAATGACAGCAAAATGCTCCTAAAGGAATCAAGATGTAATTTGGACAACATACAGCATTACTAGAACTGTTCGGGTAAACAGCAGATCCTCAGATAGATAAAGCATGGTCTTTGACAGAAAATGGAGGGCTCTTTAAATTTGTGCTATTCTTAATTACTGGGTGTGAACTCTTGCTTGCCATTAACAATGTTAGCAAAAGGTTATTTTCAAAAACAAACAGGGCTAAATTGGCCATGTCATTTTTTAAGGGACTGGAAATATTTTTAAATGTTTAGAGAAAATGCTTTTTTTAAAAAAAATATACAGAAAGAGGCTTCATAGAAGATATGCAATAATGCGATATCCCAGTAAGCTATAACTGGAAAACAGAAGTAAAATGCCCATGTGACCAAACAGGAGAAGATTCACACTCTGATAGCCCAGTTCGTAGCAACTACCTTCAGGCCACTCTGGATTAAGGTAGAGTCGCAATTAAAGAGATTGGAACCAATACTGGCACTTTGGGTTTTCTTTATAATATCCCAGTGTTGAGAAGTGTGATGAATTTAGGAAACGCTAGTAGATTCTTTATGCTATGAAAGACTACTAGCTGAATTAAGAGTGTGCCTAGTGGGGGCACCTGGGTGCTCAGTGTGTTAAGCCTCTGCCTAAGGTCATGATCCCAGGGTCCTGGGATCGAGCCCCACATCGGGCTCTCTGCTCAGCGGGGAGCCTGCTTCCCTCTCTCTCTCTGCCTGCTTCTTTGCTTACTTGTGATCTCTGTCAAATAAATAAGTAAAAATCTTAAAAAAAAAAAAGAAAAAAGAGTGTGCGGAGCACCACATTCTTCCACAGCCCCTAATCGCATCACAGACCAGCAACGAACATTTCAGGGACTAGAATTCTAAGTAGCACCAAGCTAGATACAGCAGGAAGAGATTTTCCAGTCTATAAGTGATAGAAACTTACACGGGAAAACCAGAACATTATGTCATGTTTCTTGTGATAGTATAAGTCATTATATATAAACTTATTATACTATTTGAACATGATATATAAAACTTATGGTTCATTTTTGGATCTAACTCCTGCTGTAAGGAATATATTGAGAATTCTAGTTGTTACTGTCTCAGAAAATTGAAGTGTCTCCATATAGAATTTAAAGGAAAACTGCCTAAGAATTTAAGAAAGATTATCTCATTTGGCATTTCCACCAATAGGACAAAACTGTGTTACTAATTATGTAGTTATGTTGTTCATTATAATTATGTTGTTACATAATTAGTAGTTTTGTTGAAATAAAGGGGGACAAATTTCACAAAATAAATCAATGTATAACTTATATGTGTGTTTACTATTCTTTCAAACATCATTAGCCCTTCAACAGAACACTCATGTCCATAGCAATGATCAAATGCAGTCCTCTTTGCTATTTTACTAACTTTTGGCCATTTTTCAGTCATTTGGGGAAAAAAAAACACTCTTTTTCAATTTCGTCATTATTAAGGCATATTGTTAAGGTAGGAGGAGAAAACATTTTCCTTTTAAGGACTTCGAGCCTGATTAGCAACTTAAATATTTAGACATATAGCAATCAGGCCTCCCTTTGTGCTCTTTCAGGCCCCAGAATTGTCAGGAAACTTTGCCAACTGTAAAGCGTCAGGGGGACACCTCACTCCCCATCTTGTGAGCGGCTCTGAGGCATAATGAAATTCCCGAGTATAAAACAAGAGGTCATGCCTTACTGGCTTTATTTTCTTTATCATCCATAACTTAGGTGATACCACTGGCCTCCCTGCACAATTTAGAAATCATGTGAAATAGCACAGGAGGGAGGGAGGGCTTCACAACATAGACGGGACCATCCAGACGGAAACTATCCTTGCCCAGTTCCAGGACCCCAGGTGTCGTGCCTTCCTTCCTTCCTAAGGAACACTGGCTTGCCCCAGGGAGAGACTCCGTGGCAGTTCCAGGCCATTTTATTTCATACCACAGACTTCCTCTTCCCACTGTTGATGCAAGGGTAGTCAACCTACGACACAAGAGTAGACAAAGATGAGCTGGAACAGGGAAGAACATTTTGAACCTCCCATTGATTGTCCCTCCCATCCAGGACATCCTTAGGATTGCTGCTAAACTTCTCTCTTCTCCATTCTGCCTCCTCTCCTTCATCTCCCTGCCTCTCCAGTTCCTTGATGTTGTCACAGTTTTCTTGTGGTTTAAGCTTAGAGTTAGTTACAAGTTCTAAAGATTTTATCCAATGTATAGAAAAAAGTAAGATGGCTACACTAGATCATTGGTAATCTACTAGAACTCAGGGAGGAATCCAATATTCTTGACAAAACTCAGAACGAATTGGACCCTGGAATACGGACTTGGTAGAAATAAAGGTCACAGGAGGGACTCGCCACGACTCTCTCATTGGTGAACTTTGATATTGACAAAAATTTGATCTATGGGCCTGGACCAAATTTCTGCTATAAAAATTAAGTGAAAAGGAATTGGTCCCAGTGAAAATAGTTTCAATCAACTCAAAATGAAAAAGTGAAAACATTGGAAATAGCTTAACGAAGCTTTATAGAAAATTGATCAAGGAATTAAATTGCCCTAATGGAGTCCATTCCGGAAAACCCTTTCCCAAGGAAAATTCATCAAAGTCAGCAGACTTCCTAGATACATGTTTTTATTCAGAATGTCTCCAATACATTCTCTGGAATTTTTGTTAAGAAGCAAGGAGAATTGGTCATGGGGGAGTTGAGCCTGCCAGGTCCTGGTGTAGAGGGACAGGGAAGTGTGATGGGCAGTGCCCCAATGGGCAGGTCTCTCTCTTCATAAAAATATATTAAAAATTATATGAATGCATTGGCATAGGGAGGGATATCATCTAGGCTACATTCATTATTAAATATATTTTTTATTATATATTATCATATTCTTTTTTTCTTCTGATTTTAAAAGAAATTAAAATATTTTCATCACTAAAAAGTGCCTTAGGCACTGTGGTAATGGAGAAGTTGGCCTGGTAGGGGCCCAGGTCAAGGGTAAGCAGCAGAGCCTGGATGAACCTGGGGCAGGGAGGAGTTGGGAGGGGAAGATGTGACAGGGCTTTCTCTGTATCTTCTGAAACGATGGTACCAGACCAGGTAATCTCAACCTAGCCGCCCCCCCCCCCCCCCCCCCCCCCCCCCCCCCCCCCCCCCCCCCCCCAGTGCTCTGCTGTTGCCAAGGCCTGGGTTTCCATTCATGTCTCTTCAAAGTGAATGAATGGTTCACCTCCTACAGTGCCCTAGATGCATTTCTGTTCTTACAACCTAAAGAGCCCAACGAAACAAACAATTCTAATGCCCCCTCCCCAAGCTCATGAAGCCCCTCTCAGCAAACTCATTTGATGGCTCTCCAGCCTTAGCAGAGTGGTTTGCATGGAGGAGGGCCATTGGGCGGGCGTGAGATCGCTTCCTGGACTCAACACTACTGCGGCCAAGATAGGCCCTCTTTTTTTTTTTTTTTAAGATTTTATTTATTTATATGAGAGAGCACAAGCTGGGGAAGGTGGCATTAGGATTAGGAGAGGGTTAGAGAGAGAGGGAGAAGCAGACTCTCCACTGAGTAGGAAGCCCTACTCAGGGCTTGATCCCAGGATCCTGAGACCATGACCTGAGCTGAAGGCAGACGCTTAACCGACTGAACCACCCAGGCGCACCAGCTCTTTCTCTTCTGCCTATCCTCCAGCCATGCACCTCATCGGCACACCTGCACTGAAGCCCTCCTGCCTGGTAGACCCTGTACCATAGGCCTGGAGAGCAAAGCATTACCCAAGACATAGCCCTGCCCTCCAGGAGCTCATTCTGGGCCAGCTCAAGACAGGGATTCTCAACCTTGGCACTATCAACAGTTGGGCCAGAAAATTTTCATTTGTGTGTGTGGGGGCTGTCCCTTGCATCATAGGACGTTCAGCCACAACCCTGACCTTTATGTTCTAGATGCTGGAAGTACCCCATCCCCAAATCATGACCATCAGTGTTTCCAGACATTGCCAGATATCCCCTAGGGGGACAAAATCCCCCCCCCCCCAATTGACAAGTGAGTCAGAGGGCTCAGGGAGCACAGTGCAGCTTATTATGGGCTCCCCCAGAACACCCATAGGAATTAAAGGTGGGGAGGGATGTAGGTCTAGCTGGCAGGGTCGCTTCATGGCTGAGGTGCTGTTTAACTCGGGCCTTTTAGTGAGAAGACCCCTGCAAGAACTGGGAGCAGCACAAACGGAGAGCAAAGAGAAAATTCTTATCAAATAAGATGGAGGGGGACCTGGCATATGCTCCAGAAGGAATGACTGGTGTTGAGTAATAGGCAGATCTCAGTATCAGCTGGAGGCTGGGGGCAAGTACAAACAACTAGAAAATCCTATGACAATACATAGGTAATACATGAGTTCATTCTAAAGATGCATCTTGTCTGACTCATCTAGTAATAATTTAATTTTTGAAATGGATTTTAAATGCTTCATTTTAGCCACAGTCCCCACCATGCTTTATCACCCACTGACCCAATTCTTAATTTACAATTATGTTACCTGCCAAGTTCCTCAAGGCTTGTGAATTTATATATATATTTTTATTTTATTTATTTATTTGTCAGAGAGGACAGAGTGGCAGGCAGAGGCAGAGGGAGAAGCAGGCTCCCCACTGAGCAAGGAGCCCGATGTGGGACTCGATCCCAGGACACCGGGATCATGATCTGAGCCGAAGGCAGCCGCTCAACCAACTGAGCCACCCTGGCGTCCCGTGAATTTATATTTTTAAATACAAAGTGACTTTTCACTTGAGGTTCATGGACCCTCTTCAGATCTTTGGGGGGAAATTCAGGGCATCTGGAGGCTCAACAATTGTGGGCAGGGATAATGAGACACTGCAATGTACCTAAAATTCTCTGGGTACTTTTCTGACGAAAGAGTGTCTGGCTTTTGTAGAGTTCTCTGAAGGTTCTCCCCCTCTCTCCACCAAGAAGCTCAGCAAGGTGGGGCAGGGGGTCTCTGCAGGTCCCTGGGGAAATATTGTGCCATTGGCAAAGGAGAGGCCCAGGGGTGAGATCCGCTCACCTTTTTCCTCTCGGTCCAGTTTAACGCAGTGAGTAATGAAAAGGAACAAAGCCCTGTGGGATGAGCTATAGCTCAGGCAGATGGTGGGGTGGGCCCCAGAGGGCTGGGTGCATTGATCTGAGGTGGTGGTACAAAGTGAGCAACTTTGCGAGGCAGAGAGAAAGCCTCCAGTTAGTGATTTCTTCTGCTCATTAAGAGGCCGATCTGGGGGACACAGAGCCGGAGTGAGAGACAAGAACCCTGGCAAGTGGCAGTCCGTCAGGGAGGACAGTGTGGGAGGGGGGTGTGGCTCACACGCAGGTGAGCATCTTGTCTAGCTCATCCTCCCCTGCGCCCCCCCCCCCCCCCCGCCCCAGGGGCCCACTGGCTGTGCTACCTCCCAGCAAGCCACTCCCAACAAAGGATCTGGTCAGCTGTTTACACCAAGGAACAGACAGGAGAACAGCTTGCTACTTAGTCTGCATTGTAACTGGAAGCCTCACTGAGGGATGGGCAGGAGTCCTGTCCTCACTTGTTCGGGGTGGTTCCAGCAGGGGGAAAGACTCATTTCCATTGAAAACACAGCAGCTGAGTTGCGATTTTCCTAACTTCTTTCAGTTTTCTGTTCTCTCTACCTTCCTCTAGCTTTTGTCCAGAGGATCTGTTGGGCCCACCAGGCCTGAGGGGAGCTTTGGCTTTCCTGAGAGGGTGGGAAAAGTTGGCAGGGAGTGTGCCCCAGCGTACACACCGACACCTACATACACAGGCATGCTCACACGCATGGGTCTGGAGCTTACCCTGAGCCTGACCCACCTTCCCTGCTGAGCACCTGCCGAACCTTGTGCTGAACGCTCTGGAGAACTGGTTTGTTTTAGGGAATGGAGAGAAGTGAGAAGGCTTATGGAGGTCCTTGTCTGACCAGAGTTTAGTCCCTATCCAGGGTCATGCCCTAGTCTGATGGGGGAGACACAGCCCTCCCATCAGAAAGCAACATGAAGGGGAAGAAAACAGGGCCCAGAGCGGCTTGGAAACCCAGAGAAGGGTGCTCAAACATAACCAGTAAGGGCAAACAAGTGCCCGGCTGATAGCTGAACTCAAAATGGGAGGCAATCCCATTTCCCTTCCTTCCCACCCTCCTCAAGACTTACCGTTCCTTCAGTCTTGCTTTTTGCCTGCCAACAGGAAAGATCACTAGACACCACCTAGTTCTCCACCTCGGCTGCACATTATAATCGGCTGGGCCCTAGGATACACCAAGAACCGATCAGATCGGAATTCTAGCGGGGAGGGGCCCAGACACCAGTGTTCTGTAGGACTCCCCAGGAGATTCCAATGTGCAGGCAACTCTGAGCCTCAGTGTCCTGGGCAGTGCTTCTTACACTTGAATATGCACATCAGTTGCCTGGGGATATTGGTAAAATGCTGACTCTGATTCAGTAGGTTTGGGTGGAGCTAAGATTCTTCATTTCCAGCAAGCTCTTGGCTATATGATGCTGGAGAGTGTAAGGAACTCTGTCAGAGTATTTTAAGGAGATAGCTAGTTCTCAATCTCCGTCAATTCTCTGAAGCGTTCATTCATTCATTCTTTCTTTCTTTCAACCACTCATGTATACCATTTATGGAGTTCATTCTATGGGCTGGGCTTTGTGTTAAGTGCTAGGAATAAGAGAGAGACCAAAGAGTCAGGCTCCACCTGTCCAGCAGGCTACATTCCGGGGGGCGGGATGGGGCGCCAGGGCACAGGTGAACCAACATGTGAACAAGCCCATTTCTGCTGGTGAGAAAGGCTACGCACACATATAAAGTGGGGTACTGTGGCAGGGTGTCTGGGAGGCTGCCTTAGCTGGGTGCTCAGAGAAGGCCTCAGCCAGGATCTGAGACTGGCACTGATGTCTGAATGAGGAGAATAAGCCAGCCCCTGAAAACCTGCAAGACAGTTCCAGGCAGGAAGGATGGCTGTGCAAATGCCCGGAGGCTGGAACTTGGCATCCAAGAAGCCCTCAGATGGAGCACAGCCTGGAAAAGGCACAGCTGTTAGGCCCAGGAGGGAACCCGGTCTGCGGAAGACCCCTGTGAGCACATTTAGACCTCCCATCTCAGTCCAACTCAGAGTTGCTCAGCTCCCTCCCCGTCCCTCCTCCTGAACACTCAGGGGGTCAGCTGCATAGCTATCCTCAATCCAACCACATGTCACCATGCCCCCTCAGTCTTGGCCACCCTTGCCTCTCCCCCAGGCCCTGGCAGTGACTCCTTACTATGCTCCCACTTCCATCCATGCACCTGTGACCCTGTGTCCACACAGCCAGTGGACTCACTGAGGTGTGGAGGGGCCTGGGGAGCAGTGGGCCAGCCTCATGGCCGCAAGGAAACAGAAGGCTGGGGGTAGTGGCTCGGGGGTGTAAGACTTTTCTTGGGTTTTCCTTAGAACAAAATAAACTATCATTCTTAAAAGTTTATGAAGTAACTGGCACCTTAAGATAAAATATTTTTTTCTCTTTAAAATTTAATTTTCTTTGGGGCGCCTGGGTGGCTCGGTGGGTTTAAGCCTCTGCCTTTGGCTCAGGTCATGGTCTCAGGGTCCTGGGATTGAGCCCCGCATCGGGCTCTCTGCTCAGCAGAGAACCTGCTTCCCCCCTCTCTCTGCCTGCCTCTCTGCCTATTTGTGATCTCTGTCTGTCAAATAAATAAAAAATACTTTAAAAAATTTTAATTTTCTTTAAATAAAATCCCAGCTTTGGGGCACCTGGGTGACTCAGCATCTACCTTTGGCTCAGGTCATGATCCCAGGGTCCTGGGATCGAGCCCCCAGTCGGGCTTCCTGCTCAGCAGGAAGCCTGCTTCTCCCTCTCCCACTCCCCCTGCTTGTGTTCCCTCTCTCGCTGTGTCTGCCAAATAAATAAATAAAATCTTAAAAAAAAAAAAAACCCCACACAAAAAAAACCACCCCAGCTTTAAATAAGGCAGCCAAGCAACAGGTAGGCAGACTTTTGGGTGGTCTCCTGAGTCACTTTCTTCTGTACTGTCAGTAAGAGCTTACATGTGAGCATAGAGGACTGATAACCAAAGCGAAACAGAAACTGAGGGAGAAGTGCCCCCCTTCCTGCCAAGCCCAGGGCTGAAGCAGACAAGGTAAGGCCCTGCCCAGGGCCAGCCAGGCCAGACGGACCCTGTCCCAAGGCGACCCCTTCTTGATTCCCACACAGGCTTTGGTGACAGCACAGGACGAAGGAACAGACAGCTGGCTTCAGTTCAGCTGCACCACCAGCCCATGGACCCCGGAACACAAGCACTCTCCGAGCCCCTGCTCCTGTGATGAAAGGAGTTGCCCACTCAGTGGGGCTCTTAAGACCATTCTGCGGATAAACTAAAATAAGGACTCTAAAAAGTTGAATGTAGGGAAGTTCTTTAGAATCTCATTAATTCAAACTCTAATTTGGAATTTGTCATACACGTTTTGTTTTGTTTTGTTTTCATAGCAAACAAAAAACGTGTACCTCTTGAATCTGCTACTCGCAGACTTGTAGAGCAAAGGGACTTATCCTTACTCATCACTGCACCTCCAGCAGCCAGCAGAGTGTCTGGAAACTTCCCTGCGACTCCTTCCAGGTGTCTTCTGTGCATCTGTGTGCAGGCACACACACACGTGCACACACAAATACACTCTCTTACATCTTCCTCTGTACTAGATACAGCTTTTGCAAGTCCATTAGGGAAGACAGTAAACAGCAGAGGTGTGGGTGTCCCCAGAGAGGCTACAGAGGAGCTGTAATGCCGAGTCATTCACAATCTAATGTAAACAGACAGTCCAGGGATACTGAAGAAATGGGGCACATACCAAGTAGTCTTGATCAAGAAATAACTTCCTGTTTCTGGACTCTTCTAATCATTTAATGGAGCAAGTACCAATTTCAGCAAAGCTGAGGAGTCTGCGATGAAACAGGCAAATTGGCTTATCTGCTGGGGCTTTCTCATCTTCAGGAGAGCTGCAGCCCTGGTGGAACACACTGTGCGCTGGGGTGGAGCGAGCGGAGATGGCCATGCGAGCGGAGATGGTCATGGCCTGAGGACGGTGGTTCAACACGCGGAACATGGCTTCCAGACCTTGGCCTGTCAAGCAACTGAACGACCTCTAGCAAGTTGCTTAACTTCAAGTGTGTCAGCTCTACGGTTCACTTAATACCTCTGCCAAAGATTGCCAAAGGAATTAGAAAGAAGGCATGCAGGGTCCTTTTGCAAAAGCCTGGCCACTTTAGCTGTTCGTATTGTCACTGTTGCTTGGTATTTGATTTTGGAAAGGAAAGGCTACCCCAAGCCTATCAGAGGAAGAGCATTCCAGGCTGTGACTCAAGGCAGGAATGGGATCTTCTCAATGCTTCTTGTGGGCAGGTAGCCCAGGATTGGCAGGAAGGTGTTCAGGAGGTGTTTAGTGAAAAGAGCTGCATGACCTCGAGCACGTTACTTTTAAACAGCCTTCTGTTTTCTCACTACCCCCGCCCCCGACCCCCCTCCCCACCAGAGTCAGGCTTTTTCACTCATGGTTAAGTTGTGAGAGTCTGGGAAGCTCCTATAATGGTGCTTGTTCCCTATCCTTATCCTTAAGCAAAGACCATCAAGAAAGACCAGTCAGACCTGGGGACTCAGGCAGCTTCCAGAACGTGGAAGCTGCCTGAGTCCCCAGGTGAGTGGCCTTGCAGTAGCTGTCCCCCAGCGTGGGTCGGGGCTGCATGTCACCTGTGGTTCAGCCTGAGGAGGAAGGCAGGCGTGTTGGGTCCTTTTGTGGACTTAACCACAGGTCTGAGCAGCAGAGGGAGGAGTTTTTTTTTTTTTTAAAATTTTATTAACATTTAATAACAATAAATCAGTCAGCATTTTCCAGTCTTCATGAAGTTTTTGTCTTAAAGATAAAATTTACTTCAAATGTCTTCATGTAAACCAATCAGACATGAATAAACTTTTATAATGAGCTTCCCAAACACATCTTTTTAATATTGGTCTTTTTTCTTGGGATGACAATGGCAATACTATGACAGTATTAAGATTTCTTTTTAATTCAAATGAACTGTTTTCAAGATTAATGGCTACTAGCAAATCTTGATATTTATTACTCTGCTAAGGCAAGATAGAAACGATACTTTAAAATTATTTTCAATTTCCTATGAACCTATTTTATAGTAAAAAAAATTATTTGGTACTATGTGGTTTTTATGCTTAAATTCTAAAAGTAATCTTTAATTTCAACTGAACTTGGTACCCCAAGACTTAAAAAAATTTTTTTAAATGATATTTACATAATAAATACAATTTTAATCACTCAGTTCTTCCTCATCACTGAAATATGTGCTTTTCTTTATTCTTGGGCATCTTGAATCATCTGATGTTGAGGGACCCCCCGAACTGGGTTTCCATTTTTTCTGTTCTTCTTCAATTTTGGCTTGCTGGAAAGCTATGGCCTAAGACTGTCAAGAGCAGGATCTTCCCCTTCATCTTCACTTTCTTCTACTTCTTCAATTTCTTCTTCTGGTTCAGGAATTTTCTTTTTTTTCTTTTTCTCTTTCTTCTTTGGAGGTTCCCGTTCTCCAAGCATATTTTTAGGGCAGGCGTAACTAGTGCTGTACCTAGACACTAAGAACTCAGAATATTCATTCAAGGGCACAGGCAGTTGCTGGGGTAATATCTTCTGTTGGATCCTTCCAGATGGAGATGCTGCCCCTGTTGCCTGCAGGAGTTGAGAAGATAAACTCTCCTCCTCATTACCTTGTCACACCATTGATGGGATTTGAGAATTACCTTGGGGCCTTACACTCCATATTCCATTGAATTACAGAGATTTAATTTCAGTGGTGTTAAAGAGGAAAGATAAAGTAACAGGCATTAAATTAAAACCATGCACTTTCGCCAAGATATCCCCCCGCCCGCCCCAGGGATTTCTTTCTTCTAGTCCCCAAGGAGATTAACAATCTTTTACTTGATTTTCTAAACTAAGATGGAGTGGCCCTTCTTATCTCAGTGCTTCCATGAGGTACGGATGAGAACAGAGCAGAAACCCAAGGAAGTACCAGGTCTGCTGCAGGGTGAGTTCAGATGTCATGAGCTTGGGGTTGTCCCACAATATCCTACCTCAACTGTGTGTCTGCCATAATTTCCTGGGTTGCTTGAGTTCTGAGCCTTCACAGGTCTTTTTTTTTTCTCCTGCTTTGCTGTTCTCTTTGCTACGGCTCCTCCTTGGTGTGTTTTGCAGCCCTGTCATTTCCCACAATCCTACTCCTGGAAAAGGATTAGCAAAATTACACAGTGTTGCTGCTACTTAACATTCAGAAAATACAGCGCACACACACACGTTACCAATCATGCTCACCAGATGGCAAATGTAGCTCTTTTTACCAGAAAGTGAGCAGCAAACATTCAAATTCACCACCAATACAACATTTAAATTCACATCCATTTTCAATTTGACATCTTTGATGGGTTGGTATAATGAAAAGTAGTATTTTATCCCTATATTGTTAACTATTTGTAACAGTTGCAATAATGTAGACTTGGGATTTTAAAAAAATTGTTTGATTAAATAAACAACGTGCAACTTTGATACACTCTGTATCTATCTGTTTTTAATACCTCAGAGTTCTGTATTCAGAATGGCTAATGGGAATGGCACAGGGTAGGAAGAATAAAAATCTAGTAGCTGATGTTGGGGTCTGTAATTTTTTAAAATGTAGTTTAGTGGTTATCTTTTATTAGTTTATTAAAAAAAATGAAGATAGATTAGTCTCTTATTGGACCGTATTATGAGACAGTAATTGAGAGTCAGGGAGCCCTGTCTCCTGAATCGCAAGTATAAACTTCTGCCCACCTAATGTTCCCTAAATTTCTCAGAGTTTTGGCCTTGGCTGGTTATCAACTAATTAAATGGCAACCCTGGCTTGTTCTGTTTCTCTGCACTTCAGAGTGAAGAGTGGTTGTTATGAGTTGAGTTTACTTCCTCCAAAATCCATGTTGAAGTCCTAACCCCTAGGACCTCAGATTGTGACTGTGTTTGGAGATAGGACCTTTAAAAGGGTACTTAAAGTAAAATGAGGTCATATGAATGGGTCTGAATTCAATATAACTGGTATCTGTATAAGAAGAGAAGAGGACACAGACAACACAGGGAGGTGCCCGTGTAAGGACACAGCAAGGCAGCCATCTACAAGCCAAGTGGCCTCAGAAGAAACCAAACCTATTGACAGCTTGAGTTTGGATTTAGGCTCCAGAGATGTGAGAAAACAAATTTCCATTACCTGAGCCACTTAGCCTGTAGTATTTTGTTATGGTGGCCCTAGCGATTGGAGGAAAATGTATACAATGTAGAATTTATATTATACATTTCTCTGTAACACAGACATTGTGTTATTAATTGGGGCTTGTTATTCTAAGTAGAGGAGATGGAATCCAGCCAACTTCAGCACACATAAGGAATGCATCCTAAGGATACAGTGGTAGCTCGTGGCACTGGAGGAATGCAGCTGGCCTCAGAAATGCACTGGATCCAGGGCCCGGAGCTGTCAAGATTGTTTTCATCTCTGCTTTTCACTGGGTATCTGCTTCAGTTTTCTAATCTATCTCATTTTCGGATTCCTGAGGAAGACTCATTGGCCCAGCTTGTGCCTGATGGTCAACAGGGTTACAGGGCACACAGCGGCTGTCACTGTCAGGGCCCTGTGGGGGAGGGAGCATTCTCAGGAAAGAGCTCATCAGACTGTGAAATAAATCCTCGGTGGCATGGAGGGTCTGTTCCCTCTCAAGGGCAAACGGGGAGGCAAATATATGATGTTTAGTGTGTTAAAGCAGAATGGCCAATGTATTAAATTTTGGTTATAAAAAGCAAAATCAAAGCAAGAGCAGACTCATCCAGACCAAGAACTGCTTGCAACCTATGGCTGTTTCCCAACTGAAGAGAGAGAGAAAAGAGACGGCAAGGATGTTGACACCATACGTGCACCCATCAGCTAGAAGTTGACTGGTGATCCACTGGAATTCCATTATACAAATGGCGCAGAATGCTTATAACCCCAAAAATAATGTGCAAGGAAACATAACATAAACACAGACTGGTCTCTCTCTGGTTTTATATGTATTTGGGGAACCTATATCATCACTCTCTGAGAAGAGGGGGGAAAAAGATTAAAAAATGCTTACTGTTCTGGAGCAGAGGCAAGTATAGAAAATACAGGAAGGACAAACTTTCAAGTAAATCGAAATCAGACAAAAATGGTGACCAGCCTGAATGAGCCTGGGAAAGCGCACCTTCACAGCTGCTGTGCACCCTGTTTCTGCTCCCTTTACCCCCTCCTCTTCTTCTACCCAGTACCCAGGCCTGAAGGCCCCACTAAGGCTTTGTCTCCTCCACAACACCTTCCTTGACTGACCACCCGATTTGGTATTTTATCTTTCTGAAACTGTTCTGTGGACATTGTGTCCCCATGTACCTTACACCTCCCTCCTAGGGCTGAGGCCCACATGACAGGCTCTTTCCCACTTTGTCTTACACAGCCTCATACACCTCTCGTGAGCATAGGTTGCCGGACTAGTTGTCACTGGTTGAACTGAAAATGGTCAGAAATCTACCGCCGGGCACACAAAAGAATCTGAGATTAGAGAAGGAACAAATATCCAAGTATATTCCTTTTAAGATAAAAACTTTATTTTACAATTTTATAAAGCAGCTTTACATGAAGCACAAACAATCCATTTACTTTGTATAGAAACAAAATACCTTTCCATCTGCAAAAAATCAAGTTTTGCTGTATAGAAAACTAACATGTGCACATTGTGCTTAAACCGCAAAGTCTGTACAGCTTTACAAAGGACCACCCTTCAGAAGGGCATCCAGTAAACACTTTATTGCATATTTGACACATGGTCTCTAACCCACATGTACAATGGAGGAGAAACAAGAACAACAATTGCAACAAGGAGGAAAAGAGCAGCTTTCAGCGAGAGTCTGCACGCTGGCGAAGGAAAGGACTGCCACATCTGGAGAGCTGTGCTTGTGCCATTTCTGTATTTGTCCACGTACACTGGATGGTTTTTGGATGAAGCCTTTATGTACAACAATCCCAAAGGGTCAAACTTGACCTTTATCTGGAAACTTTTGGCTGGTTTTACAACTGAAGTGGCAACAGATTTAATATAGTATCAAAGCTAACTCAAGATAAGTGTAAAAAACAAATACCCATTATCTGAAAACAAAGAAATATTTAAAGAAACAAAACAAAATAAATCTTTAAAATACCTTCCCCATTCTCTCTAAGCTCAGAATAAGTAAACATTTTACATGATTTAAAAACCTATGAAGAATGCTGCAGGTGTTTTGGAACAAAAAATGCAATTGATGGTCTTGGGCAGTGTTTCTCCATGTCTGCCCCGAAGATCACCTGCATCAGAATTATCTGAATGCTTGTTAAAAACGCAGAACTATCATGCTTCACAGGCAGACTTAGTGACTATCTGGCATCTGTAGCTCAGTAAGCTCCCAGGTGATTCGGAGGCACCTGAAAGCTTGAGAACCACTGGTGTACACTGGCAGGGCTGTCTCAGGTTCAACTCATTCTCTTAGAAAATTCTGGGATCATAAGAAAAATCAAGTTGCTGTTGCAACGTGGAAGGCAGTGTGAAACCAACAGCAGTGAAACAGCAATGCCATTTCTAGATCAAAATGTCTTTCCTTTTTCAGTGGAAAAGGACAGCCATATTGTTAAGGCACTGATATTTGTCACGGAAGCAGTACCATGCTGTTTTCATGGATTCCCTTAGTCTGAAGGACCAGTATCCAAACACAAGGCAGAAGTCTGGACTGCTCTCAGTAATAACAAGTAAAATGAAGGGCAAAGAGTTTCCTGATCGGAGAAATTTTATGTTAGGGCACTGAAATAAAGGAGTCCAGATATTCTTGTGGAGACATCTAATCATGTCTAAGAATGACAAAGGTCAAAAGCCAGGGAGAAACTTAATAACCCACAACTGTCGTGTTGTGGGCAGAAGAGAATTGTGGTCATGTAACTTGGGAGTTTAAGCTTCCTCTTCTGTGGCCAGTTTACAACAGTCTTCAGTGTACATCTGTATTGTCTTCTTTGTTCCTGCTCCCTTTGCCACTAATATATATATTTTGCATGTTTATTCTATTCATAGATATGTATATATTTTCTGGTTTCTAAGTAGTGTTGGTAGGCTGAGTTCAATTTAAGATGCAGTATGTAGGCAAGTGCCCACGTGGCTGTTGATGTGCATTTAATACAGGTCACAGACAAACTGATGTGTTTGTCAGACTCAGTCTCCTCAAAGTGTGGGGTCCCAAATTTCAATCTGTATTAAGTTACAGTATTGACTTAGTGTACGGTCATACATTCAGACAAAAACAACACAATCAACCTCGCTTGATTTTGATAATGCCTGAAAAGCCCTATAGCAGACACTGCCCAGGGTACGAGGGCTGTGAAACCTATTTACGTGAGGTAAGGAATAGTGGGATAGAAAACCCAAATAAAGATCTGATTACACACATACAGCAAACGCCGTAGCATCAATCACTTCTACCCAAGAGCTGAAAGAATTTAAAGTTAAAATTGCAAAGGAAAACATTCATGTGCAGAATCAATGGTCTGGAAAGTTGATGACCAAGAATGATCTAAAAGTAGGGGAAAAAACCCTGCTATGATTCCTGTATGTAATATCTGACATAATATTTTTCTTTAAAGAGGGGGAAAAATCCTGAAAGGGCAGTGGGAAAGGATTAGCTCCTTTCTCCAATAAAATTTCCACAATGTCCCAAAAAATGTTCTCCCCCAAACAGACAAAACTCTCAAGTATAGTCTGAAATGAAATATAGAATTCTAGACAGTGACAAAAAGAAACCATCACAGTGGGGGAGGAGAGGGATATACTGATTATCAAATCTTTACTGATTGTAGATCAAGTTTCATAAAACATAACATCTTTGTGATGTCTTGTGCAGTTAACAAGTTGTTTTAGTTGTGCTTACATTATATAACTGTGAAGCCTGAACACTGCTTGTGTTTTTAATTTACACATTTCAAGAAAACCATACATTCAAAATATTCTCCATATATAACAAATTCAAGAAACGCAACACGAAATTTGCCAAGAAATTAATCTGTAGAAAAGAAACATCATTTTAAAAAGTTGCACACAGTCCACTATTCAGGCTGCGAGTACACATTTACTGTATTATAGCACATTATTTTTTTAAAGTTTGTTTCCAACATAAACATACATCATCACATTTTAAAAGAGACCCATACTAAGTTTTCAGGTAAGTGCCGGACAGTTGGCCAGTAACAACTACTTACCAGTGTCTTCCCCAGACCCAGAGGGACTGGACTGTCTGTAGAACTGTAGACGGCGATAAGCAAGGCAAAGTTAAACATCTCTGTTCAACCATCGACTAAACACTTTTCTGCTCCAAGTGCCACCTATGTTTTGAAACATCCAACCCAATGCAATTATCTCAGAAGACTGGTTTCAGTTATCACCTTGATGTACTCCACAAAAACCTAGTATACAATCTTTTAAAATGTGCCTAAGCTCTGCTGAGATAGAGCTCATGGTTTTTGTGTGCGGCAAAGGCTGAAGGATGATTTTGGTTCTGAGCTCTAGTTGTGCTTTGCCCTGTTGCCTTTAAGGTAGCTTTTCCACCTTTTGACAAATTCTTTGAAGATTGGGGACTCATCGATGGTGCTGAGTAGCTGCAACTGATTGATGTGGGTGGTGTGGTAGTCCCAGCGGGCCAGGTTGGGGGCAATGCCAAGCATAAAATGGCGGAGGTCATAGATGGTCCCTGAGCCAGTGTCATACAAAGGGAGCATGGCCTTAAGAGATTCCATGCCTCGCTCGTACAAGGACCTCGCTTCCTTCCCGAGCTTTTCCCCTGCAGTTTCTTTTAAGTCATACAGCCCAATTAAGGAATACATAAAGCCATTTAAAACGAAAGAGCTAGGTGTGGTTGGATATTCTTCATACCAGTCGTGTTTATTCATAAACACAGCCTTAACGCCATGCTGCTCTGACAGAAACTTGTAAGGGGCTGTTGCCCTTAAAGCTGAACTGAGGAATGAATGGTCTTTTGTCAACAGATAGGCCCTGACTAATGTAGAAATGGCTTGCCCTTGGGCCATGGCAGAGTACCACCCTGGCTCTAAAGACTTGAACCCCTCTCCTAACTTACGGGTCACCATAATTGGCCAGCCACCTTTCTCATCTTGGTTCCTTACCAGCCAATCACTGGCAGCGAAGAATGCAGCCATGTGGGCTGTGGTGGAGATGGTAATGTTGTCGAGGAATCCTTTCCCTTTTGCAATCAACTTAACCACTTTTTTGGGCATTATTTTGGTTGGCTTGACAGCTTTTGTGTTGGAAAGACCCACTCCTTTCCTGAGGTCAGTAACCAGGTCCCTTGTAACCGTGCTCCATGAAGTTCTGGGCCCAATGCCATAGTATATGTCTCGTTCTTTAAAAGCAATTAGTTGAGTATTTGAGACATAATGTACAGTGAAGAGCTGATTCTTTTCTGTGGTCTCTAGAACCACGGACACACTTCCATTCGTCAAGAACTTGAGGTCAAATGAAATAATAAAATCTTTTGTGTTCCCCAGTTGCAAGGATATACCTTCGCTGGTTTCTGTAGTGGGAAAATACACCAACAAAGACTAGTTAGAAGAAAAGTTCTTTGTATTAAAAGTTAACTGCAGGGGCGCCTGGGTGGCTCAGTGGGTTAAGCCTCTGCCTTCGGCTCAGGTCATGTGTTCAGGGTCCTGGGTTCGAGCCCCGCATAGGGCTCTCTGCTCAGCAGGGAGCTTGCTTCCCCCGCCTCTCTCTGCCTGCCTGCCTACTTGTGATCTGTCAAATAAATAAATAAAATCTTTAAAAAAAAAGTTAACTGCAGTTCATCTTTGATAACCACTAACCATATAAAATTAACACTTCAGTATTTTGTGTCAGATCATCATCATTATCAATTATTTTACTAAAGTAACCATAAACAAATGATAGAATTGTAGAGTCCATGATGGCTTTTGAGTATCAGGCCCATCTAATAAATATTAGAGGGCTAAGAGGAAATGGATAAGGTATTGTTGATCAAACTGCCTTTTCTAGATCAAATGTTGGCTGATCAATAATCAGTGACTGTTTTAATATATCCATTTTATAAAAAAAAATAACCAAAATTGGCTCAGCATATTGTGAGTAGCTAGAAGAATGGCTTACAATGAATTAAATTTTATTTAATTAACATTTAGTTAGTATTACGTTCTGATTTTATTATATTAACTCATCTAATCCTCATGTTAACTCATTTAACCCTCATAACAATTACAAGAGTAGTGCTATTATTACTCTTACTTAATGGCTGACAAACTGAGACAAAGGGAAGTTAAGAAACTTGCCTAAGATACAAAATGTTGAACCTAGGTTGACTAGTCTGGCTCTACAATACACACTCTTTACTTTTTTTTTTTATGATAAAGACTTTATTTATTTGTCAGAGACAGAGGGAGAGAGAGAGAGCGAGCACAGGCAGACAGAGTGGCAGGCCGAGGCAGAGGGAGAAGCAGGCTCCCTGCTGAGCAAGGAGCCCGATGTGGGACTCGATCCCAGGACGCTGGGATCATGACCTGAGCCGAAGGCAGCCACTTAACCATCTGAGCCACCCAGGCATCCCAACTTTTTAAAGTTTATGTATTTATTTATTTTTTGGTAATCTTTATACCTAATATGGGGCTCAAACTCCTGACCCCAAGATCAAGAGTTGCATACTCTCCCGGCTGAATCAGCCAGGCACCCCTCCACAATACACACTCTTAATTACTAGCTGATGCTGAAAATGATAGGTTTGTTTTTAGATATTTGCTGGAATCATGAATAAAATTTCTGAAAATTAAGTAATGGGCTCAGGTAATCAACAAAAGTGAGGGATACTGGGGGAGGATGAGGGAGAAGCAAAAGCTTTGGAGTTTAAAAAAAAAAAAAAAAAGCCCAAACCCCACAACCCTGTTTGGATTATTTCTCTTCTACTTCCTAGCTTTGAGATGTTCAAGATGAAATAGCTCTTTGAACTTCGGTTCCTTCACATGCTCAACGAGATAATATTACTTTGCAAGGTAATTGGGAGGATTAAAAAAAAAGGGGGGCTTAGAACAAAGTGAAAATTGATAGTGATTATGATTATTAGTCTGAAGCCATTGGCCTTCAGAGGCTGATAAAATAGTAATAGCTGTTTTGTCTGGCAAATTATCAAATAGGAAATTTCTCTTGCATATCTATAGTACAATGATGGTGGATTCCCAGAAAGTTGACTTTCTGAATATTGCTGGTCTAGATCTACCAAGAAAAGAAACAGCATATTGCAATGTAATAGCAGCAGCAGCAAGAACAACAACAACAACAACAACAAAAAATAGATAGTGCATATTTTATATGTAACCTTAAAGGTAAGTATGAGTTCCTTCATCTCTATGAAACTACATTTTCTAAACACATTCACATGTTATCTCATATGCTCCTTAAAATAATCTGATGCTACAGAACAGGAATTATTACTTCCATTTTAGAGATGAAGATATGGAAGCTTTGCAAGGTTAAAAGGTTTGCCCAAAACCAAAGGTTAATTAGTGGTAGAGCAGGGACCAGAAACCAGGATTCCTGGACATAAGTTCAAAGACTGTGAAAAAGAAATGATATTGGATACAGCATTCTCATGAGCATAATTGGTGGAAGAGTTATTTCTCTTAAACAGAGCCACAGAATCAGATCCACTCTGAGAAGTCCTCGAGGAAATTCTTAGTGTGTCACCAGGACCAAGGACGAAATGTAGACTGATGATAGTGTATACGATGTAATTAACTTGGACAGTCTTAGCATGTTGAGCTGGTTGTTCAACTCCCTCAACACTGGACTCTACCATTGTGGGATATAATTGATCCAGTGCCCTTAATGATTTCATTTGATGGGACAGACAATCATGGAAGCTGTATAAGGAATGAGAACATCTTGATAGACTTACATGTCAAATGACATTTATTTTTATTTTTTAAAGATTTTATTTATTTGACAGAGACGGCAAGAGAAGGAACATAAGCAGGGGAAGTGGAGAGGGAGAAGCAGGCTTCCCACTGAGCAGGGAGCCTGATGCGGGGCTCCATCCCAGAACCCTGGAATCATGACCTGAGCTGAAGGCAGACACTTAATGACTGAGCCACCCAGGCGCCCCTTGAGTGACTTTAAAAAGTGGTATCAGAAGCATACTGATACACACATAATAGCATACATAATAAAAATCATACATACATAATACATACATAAGCATACATAATAAAAATCCATTTTATCTGGAAAAATGTCAACATGCAATCTCTCTCTTAACTAGCATTTTCCTACATCTATGGTAAAGTGGAATCTGACACTCAATACAACATTCCCAACACACTCCAGGATTCTGAATGGACTGATGAATCACTCAAGTTTCAATTATATTCCGTGGAGAAGGCTATCTTGAGTGCTCCTTATTTTTTCATTGCTAGGGCAATGCCTCATTTATAAGGCAGTAATACTAAAACCATGACATCCATTCTCACAAAACTGGATAACAGTGATCCAATTTTTAAGTCCAAATGGGAGGAAGCTAAAGAATTACCCATTTTCTTCCCAGAATTCCAGTCTAATTCACTTTATGAATACAAATCTAATGAAATGATACGGTCTCAGTTATCTTATGTTTCACTATAACAGATTAGTTCAAAGAACAGATTAGTTCAAATTATGTCATGGGATGTAACCTTTCAAAAAAATGACTATTTTCCTAAAACCCCACCACCACCAGAGGGGGTTACTGAACCACACAGGAAAAGAGACTAAGCCCCAATCCCCGACATGAATCAACCAACAGACAATTGTAGTCTTCACAATAATCCTGTAAGTCTTTTAATTTTCATTTTCTAGATACACGGAGTAGTTAAAGTAGTCAGCATTGCTCAGAAGGATCCAAATGGTAGCAAATGGGATGTGAGTGTGGCTGCAGCAACCACTCTGGAAATGTAGCGGGCAAGGTCTGAGCTCCACTGAAGGTATTATGCTATCTGGAGACTCCTGCTTTAAATCTATTAGCAGAAAGTTTTGGGTTTCCATTTTTTGAAATCCATGACTCCTCTTCTCTCTGAGCAGTTAAACCTGGGAATCACTATAAGTGTTTATTCTTGGCATATGTGGTAGTGTATATTTCCCTTTAGGCAACAAAGGATGATAAACTTTTAAGGATAGTCTTTAAAAATCAATGTTTTCACCTATAACACAAACCATTATCATTCATTTGTTTTAATCAACAGGAGTGAGAAGTCCTCCCTACTTAGAACCTTGAGGAATACCAAGAGATAAGGACCAGGCAAAAGAAGAGAAGATCACAAGAAGTCTGAGAAAGAATGGCTACACAGAGACAGGGGAGAGAGTGAGGTCATGGAAATGAAGTGGAGAGAGTGTTTCCCGAAAGGGAGAACTAATTTAATAGAGTATGATAGGTATAAAGTTTCAGTTCAATTTTAAAATTAGGCAGAGGAACAAAACACTATTCAACAAACAAAAGATTAAAAACATGATGTAGACCCATGTTCTGGTTCTTTCTTCTAGACAACTTTATTTCCTTTCAGGGAAAATAATTCAAAGCCCAAAAAGAAAAAAAATAAAAGGCCAACAGCATTCGGCCCCTGGTCCTCCAGAGATTCACCTCATGGAGGCCTATGCTTTTAAATACAGTTCCAATTTCTTCTCAACAGCGATTCTCTGAATTTATTTCCCATGAAGTCTATATCCTCTGAAAAGCCTCATCTCCCATACTTGTGCTTCAATACAAGTCTCACCTTTTTGATTCCCTTCTCCTGCTCTGAGCAACTCCCATGTAATTTCAACTCACTTGCCCTCAAACACTTGGATCAAATACACCTCCAGGCGTGCCCAAGATATCAAAACTAGCACCCCATTCCCACTTAGCACACTCCCACCAACAGAGAGTTCCAACTGTGAGTAGATTGTGTTCCACTAGCAGAGCGACTGTCACAGAGTTCTCTCCCCCATATACTTAAAACCACTTTAAGAAGTAGTTTTATCTCCAGCCATGGGCTGCAGAATGAAGAGGTAAAGTGAGGGTCCCTCATGTAGTATGAGACTTATCATTTGTATTCCCCAGGGCATCCAGAAGTGCACAGTGCAATCTACTGCTTTAAATAGGATAGAGTTCAAAGAACTGGTCTAGAAAACTTCCCAGCATTTGAGGAGATCAAGATGAGGACTGCTGTTTTCCACCCTAATCCAGGCATTATTAATTAGTGCAAAAATAAGCTCCTTGGGTACAAACAAATGTCCTTTTGCAAAGTCTAATCCTATTCTACATATTCTTAAACATCTCCACATACTTTCTCACCAGTCAAACAGAGATGCTCTATGTACTGGAATATCACAGAATACCACCGGAGAAAAGAAGTTCTAGCCATGGAATAAAAACTAAAGGTCACCCATTATTTGCACTGCATTAAGCACTCATAAATCCATTACTTAAGGCCATCTAGAATGGCCTTGAAATAGATTTCAAGGTCTGTGAATTACACAGTCATCAATAAAGGACAAGGGGAGAATACAGAAGAGGTCTTATAACCTTTTCTCTCGTCGTATTTACCTACTGCAAGGTTGGTGGGAGGGGGGAAGGAGTTCTGTTCTTGACAACATTTCCCCATAGAGAATTAAGCCCGAGGTGCTAAAATTATTTCATTGTCTTTTTAAGTAATGGACTCATTAATTCTCATGGATATTGATTAGTAGAGAAAAATACATTACATCCTAATTAATGATACTGTCTTACTAAAAGGGGAAATGTTACATAAAGTTAATTTGATTTTATAAATGATTTTATTAATGAAATGGTTTTATATGAAGTTCGAGACAATCAACTACATTAACAAAACTCAATATGAGAAGCAGGCCTGGTTGTTAATGCTATAATATCTTGAAAAAATAAAAAGCTGCTGGTAAAAAAACAGGCAAAGGAAAAGGATGGGTTGTTCTATAAAGAAAAATTTCTACCTTTATGCAAAATAGTTTAAAAGTTAAATTAAATACTGTACTGAAATGCTAAAATGAACTAAGGAGCATCATTCCTGTGGGACACAGATCTCTGGAAGGAGATACATACCACGCAGTAACCTGGATCTTAGTATTCAATCTATGGTTTGGCTTTTCACAAAGTAAATTTTTTTTATAACCTTGAATTTTTAGCTATTCTTTTTCTAGGGATTTCTTTTTTATTTTATATTTTTTAAGATTTTATTTATTTATGATAGAGATAGTGAGAGAGAGAACACAAGCGCTGGGGAGCTGGAGAGGGAGAAGCAGGCTCCCCGCTGGGCACAGAGCCCAATATGGGGCTTGATCCCAGGACACTCAGATCTGAGCCAAAGGCAGGCACTTAACGACTGAGCCACCCAGGTGCCCCTTTCTAGAGATTTCACTTGGGTGACATTTGTTTTTTTATATAGATATAAAGGGTCTGCTAATGTGCTTTTTAAAACCATAAAGACAACTTTAAGGGAGTATCAGGTGCTATAAATCAACACGAAATTAGCAGGCACACATAATAAGATATCACTTACCTGGAGCAATGAACTGTTTAACATTGGTGAATCTAGACTTATCAGCCACACTAGCCATAAAGCACCCCTTTGGCACAGTCCAGTCATTAGGCTTGCTGTTTTTGTCCCTGTCTTCTGCTGTTTCATATACCTCTATGTGAGGGGGTTTCTCAGTTAGATTTTTGCTGTAATGACTTAACCCATACTGTGCAATCTGGATTGGGTAGAAATAGCCTTGAGGTCCCCACTGTGTAGATAAAGGTACACCTACAAAATAGAGAAACAAAATAAATAACCATGTCTGGACACTTAATAAGCATATTCTGAGCACCACTCTTTACTGTTTTACCTTTGGGGCATGTTACAGGCTTATCTGCAACTTTACAGCTTCCATGTTATACTGTTTGTATAATTATTAAAAACTAGAACTAAATTAATCAGATATGAAAAATAAAATGAAGGTTTATTCACTCTCATTATTTGTTGACAGACAGCAATGCAATGTTGCAGATTATCTTTTAAGGATTGACTTTTTACATGTGTAACTTTTTGTAACTTTTGCTCATAGCTATAGTTGTCCTGTTTCATACAAATTTTGTAAAATTTAAATACATGTAGATAATGTTACCATAGGGCCATCCTAAATATGAAAATTTTTAAATGTCTGTATTAATATTCAAGATAATTACATACCCATCTCTCTCTCCAAAGTCAAGATGTGGTCTAATACCTATACCATCTGACAGCTAAAGTATTTGCTTACAGAGCCAGTTATAACTAGGCAACTTAAAGTATAAACACAGCTTGCAATTCTTTTTCATATCCTTCATGTCAAAATATACTTTTTGAGAACCAGGTGTGTTTTTTTTTTTTAACGATTAAAATTGCACATTGAACCACAGATTTTTGACATAACTCATTAATGGATTACCTCTTCTAAGGTCCTAAGCAAAACTTTTAAATGTTTGGTATTAGTGTTTTAGTAATTTTCTACATGGGAAATACAATAATATGACATTGCACAGAATATTGTATTGTTGCATCATGGTCTATGTGTTGAGAGATAAGCTCCTCTCTGTAGTCCTAAAATAAATTAACAAGCATCAGATGGGCACAGCAAAAGCTAAGAACCTACAAAACCATATGTGTGATGTAGTTTTAAAACAATTTAAGGATTTAGGAACCATAAGGGCTAAGAAACCTAGGCTAGATAAGCTCCTGACTTGTATTTTTTTCCAAGGAGGCTTTTTTCCCCCAAAATTCAAATAGCATTATTTTCAGTTAATGAAAAAAGGTTTATATAATATCTCATTAAAGATGGATGAAAATTGTAACAATGTGCAACCAGCATAACAATTGATAGACTGATCAGTGAACAAGAATAGTAGGCCAGAAACCTACTCTGCTATTCAAAATGCTTTACATAACAATAAATACTGCATCATGAATCACTGGGGAAAAAAGAGCATTCAATACATGTGAAAATAAAAATCTGAAATTATACCCTGACCTTAAACCATATACCAAGATATGAATCGATTTGGCTGGCCTAAAGAGTTGAATGTAAAAAAACACAACCCTAATAAATATTAGAGAAAATACAGATGAAAAGCCAATCATGGTATAGCAATGACCTTCTCAGCATAAAAGTAGAAGTAAAATAAAAAAAAATTTAGAAAGTCTGTAAGTTCACCAAATAGAACTAAAAACTTCTAAAACAAATCATAAGTAAAATGAAAGACAATCAAATTGATGAAAATAGCTTTAATAAATGCAACAAAGTATCATTATATTACTATATATAGAAAAGTTCACATGACTATAGAACCCACTAATCACATTAGAAAAGGGGGAAATAACGGGGCGCCTGGGTGGCTCAGTGGGTTAAAGCCTCTGCCTTTGGCTCAGGTCATGATCCCAGGGTCCTGGGATCGAGCCCCACATCGGGCTCTCTGCTCAGTGGCAAGCCTGCTTCCTTCTCCTCTCTCTCTGCCTGCTTGTGATCTCTGTCAAATAAATAAATAAAATCTTTAAAAAAAAAAAAGGGGAAATAAGATCAAGATTTTATGATGATTAGAAGCATATGAAAAGGGTATGTGGCCTCACTAATGGTTACAGAAAGTAAATGATGAGATCCCTTTGTAAACAACAGATTAAAAAACAATGTTCCATGACAGCAAGAATGTGGTGACAAGAGCACCCTTACACTCTGCTCCTGGAGGTACAAGTAGGTTCAACCTTTTGGGAAAGCAGTTTAGCAAAACAGTTCAATTTATATTATTTGAAATGGCAGTTTATTTCCTAGGCAACTACTCCTAGACTACAATTAAAATAGCAAACAATGAACATGAATATCTATACCATTACATATAAAAGCAAAAAAACTGGAAATGACCTAAGTAGCCAACTAAAGAGAAAGGCTGCAAGTATTACACGTACCACAGGATATTTTTACTGTGAATACTAGTCCTTAAAATATTCAAGAACAAGGGGAAATAATCAAGATATTTTAGATGAAAAAAGGACAATATAAAATTGACTACAGAGTATGATCCCAACTTGTTTAAAAAATATATCTCTATAACAACAACAAAAAGATTGGAAAAGCATATCAAAATACTATTTAACAAAGGTTATGGGTATTTTTTTACTTTTTCTTTAGCATCTAAACATCTATAAAATTAATATGAAGAAGTTTGGTGACAGATATCTTTGTTTATATAAATATCATTACAAGTATGTTGTGTAAGTATCATTACAACTATGTTAAGACATAGGACTACATACAAAGACCTCCAGAAAATATGCAAAAACGGTAATAATTATCTTGAAGTGGTATGAATATAAGTGACTTTAGCCCTTTCTTCTTGTGAACATTTGGTAAAGACATTACAAAAAACTTAAAATATCAAGATATTGAAATCATATTTTATAGAATGAGGAAAATAAAATTTAAACTAAGCAATTTCAAAACACACTAAGCTCTTTCCCCTGGTTAAATGATATATTTTAAAGTCAAGTTCAATTTGGCTTTCTGATCAATCTTAGGTTTGAAATACAAATTCTAAAATGTACTGATTAGACCCATAAGATCTGAGAAACAATATGTAGTAGATTATAGGAGTGTAGTATACAAGATCAGAGAAGATGGTGCCTATGTGTCATCTTGTTCTGAAGACTTTAAACCTCCATCCAGAGATGGTACCTGGCTAATGTGGTAACAAAACTGCATCAGTACATACGTAGGTCCATTGGTCTCTCCTGTTCCCATCTCCTCTCACAGGACAATAACTGTGCATTTTAATGCAAAATTTTTGGAGATGCTGTGCCTTTAACTTACTGGTGAGAATTTCAGATGTTATGGAAGGTTAATGGAATAATCCTATTTGATCAGGTATGATTTTCTTGCAGCCCTTAAATCACATCATCTAGAAAACTGCCCCAGGTTCAGACTTCACCTCTTCCTCCTTGCAAAGTCAGAGCAACAAATGGTCTCTTGATAGTAAGCTATGTATGTACTTGCTAGGTAATTAATACCTACAACTTTTTATTCCTTAACACAATCAGGATGGAAAAATGCAGTGCAGCAGATACCAACCTTCAACCCCACTTATGCACTTGACTCTGTCCCGGACTTCCACATTGTAGCCTTCAAAGGACATAAACACACCATCGGGGTGATATGGGGCTCTCTGTGCATAGACTTTGGAATAGCTATGAGAGAATTCAAACCGATCATAGCCATCATACTGAACCACCTTTCCATATACGTCAAAATATTTCTCTACCCAAGTGAATGGAAGAAAGACTTCATTTCCCTCTCGTCTGCCTTTAATTGTATGTTCATCATTTATGAGACAGTCAATTTCTTCATATTTGAGCCCTAACACCTTGCTTCCTCCATTGCTGTTGAAGCTTCCAACAACAGGGGGTGCTTTCTGCTGTTCCTGAGGGAATGCTTCCTCAGACTGTTTGGCCATGTGGTTCACATAGTTGTTACTCTCAGATGCTGCTGCTCTTTTTTCTAATCCATCCACTCTGAAGCCACTACTCGAGTGCCGTGGAAACTGGATCGCTTTATCGCTGGAACATTTATTCCACAAAAGTACTGTGACCAAAGTGAAGAGTGTACAGATGATAATCAAAGTCTTATAGTTGACCCGAGCTGCCAAGCAACGCATATTCAGACCATACCTATGGAGGCAAGAAGAAAAATTCATGCAAAGATGTATTGCAGACATTTCATAGGATAAGGTTTTATTTTTTTACATTGAACCACATTAAGGCAATTTTATTCACTGTAGTAATCTGATCAGATTTAAAATTACTAACTCAAACTTTTCAGCAGAGACAAAGAAAAGGCAAGAGGAGCTTTCCCCTCTTAAAATACGTAGCGTGACCCTTTAAAGCAGGTATAGGCTTTCTGTTTGTGACTCTCTTTGTATCTTAGTAATTGTTTCAAAGTCTCTGGGCCAAAAGAAATATCTAATAGTTTCATTTATTAAGTAGTTGGGTCCGAACAACTTAATGCATTATTTTTGTCCCAACAAGTTGGCTGTTTGAAAGAACAAAATAGTATGAAGGTAAACACTGCCATCCATGTTGCCAAATCCAACAGTGAATTTTTAGTGCTCATCCTACTTGATCTCTCAGCAGCATGAATAGTCAATGACTCTCTCCTACCAGAAACACTTTCTTCTCACGGCTTCTAGGGCACCATCTTCTTGTGGTTCTCTTTATATGCCACTGGCTGCTCCTCCTCAGTCATCTCTGATCATTCTTTCACATTAACCTGAACCTTAAGTGTCAGTGTGCTTTAGGGTCTCGGTCCTCACACTTTTTTATCTCTATTCACTCCTGTGATCTCACACACTCTCACGGCTTTAAATATACCTTATATGCTGACTACTTCTAAAATTCCATCTCTAAGCCAGACCTTTCTTCAGAACTACAGACACATGTATCTAAGTGCCAATACAAGCAATCGACATCTTTACTCAGAGGTCAAATGGACTTCTGTAACATCTAAAACAACTCCCAGTCTTTCCCCCCATTCCGTTTCTCTTTTCCTACTGTTCAGACCAGAAACTTCTAATCCTTTTTTGATCACCTCACATCCAATCAGTCAGGAAATGTTGTTGGCTCTACTTTCAAATAAAACCTAGAATCTGACCTCTTTCCCGCAACTCCAAAATTACCACCACATCTGAGCCACTGTCATCTTTTACTTGGAATACTGCAGTGATGTCCAAACTGGTCTCCTTATTTCTACCCTTGCTCTACTATTCTACCCCCAAGTCTATTCTCAACTATAACCATTAGAATGATGCCTTTAAATATAAGCCAGACCATGTCACTCCAGTCATTATGGGAGAAGAATCTGATGCTGTTGCCCCTGCTCGCCATATGGTGTATCAGCCAGCTGTGACTGCAATTAAAAAATAGTCCTCAACTGCCTGTTGCTGGGAACTATGGAAAATTACGGAATCGGTCTCCTTATTGTTTGCTATAGTAGCTCTATAATTTATTTTATGGTATAAATCCACAACTACTTACTTTACTGTCTCTAATTCTTCATCCTCTTTTTTTCCCCTCAATAAACCCTTTTGTCAGCAGTGAGATTTAAAAAAAAAAAAAATCAAACCCCCAAATGAAAATGTTGAGTGAAATATTACACAATAATTTTCTATTTTCTAAAGAAAGCTGATGGTAAAAGTGTAATTCTCTATCGTAAGCTCACACCCAATGTGGAGCTTGAACTCATTCATGACCTCCAAGATCAAGAGTTGCAGGCTCTACAGACTGACCCAGCCAGGCATCCCTCACTCATTTCTTTTAATTCCAAGAGAAGGTACCTTTGAGTTCTTGTATGTCTAAAAAAAACCTTCAGTCTGCTCTTACCTTTGATTAACAGTTTGGCAAGATACAGAATCCCTGGTTATACATTATTTTCTTTTGAAAAGTTGTAATGTTTTATTATCTTAAAGCATCAAGAGAATTACTGATGACTTGATTTCAGTCTGATACTTGTCACTTTGTACATGGTTTTCCTCTGGATCTTTGTCCTTGGAATTCAGCTTCCCAGAAAGAAGTACGTTGTATTTGATTCACTATTTCAGCACTTGCTGTGCCCTATTGATCGGAAAAGTTGTGTTCTCTTATTCTTGTTTAATGGGTGTAGTATCTTCCTGCAGCCCTGAGTATATTAGAGTTCACTTCTTGTTAAGTTCTCTCTGATTAGCTCTATTTTCTCCAGTAGCAATTTTTCTGATTATCTTAGTCTCTCTTTCATGCCATCAGTTTTCGTCACATCCCTGGTGATCTTGGTTGCTCATTTGTATTTACATCTGAATGACCCATTCATTAGCCAACACAGATTTCCTCTACCATTGCACAGATAGTCTGATTTTTGGCTAGACTGTCTCCTGAGGACTCTGTGTTGGGTAGGTATAGGCTGACTGGCATATTCCTTTAGGGTGCACGGGTGGGAGCCAGCAGGCCCTCTAAATGCCAAAATGATGGAGTTTTTCTTTTGTTCTAGAGACATAACTTGTACTCTAGAAGCCTTAGCTTTGCTCAGCTTCTCTAAAGAACTCTGCTTGATGTTTTTGCTTGGGGTTCATGCCTGTTATCAACAGTCCAAGTGCAGGGATGAGAATGGTATAGGGAGATGAGAGAGTAGAGCTGTACCTTCTAGTAGTTGAATAGAGATCCAGAAATCTGTTCAGTTATCACTCTTTCATAGTCTTCCTCCTTACTGTTACTGGTTTCTTCGTTTCTTATTTCTATACATTTTATTTCAGTAGGACATCAGGAGGGAAAAAGGCAAAGACAGGGTTTGATCCATCTGGGAAATCTTACACAGATTTAAGAGCCAGAATCCAGTAACACTTTTATCATCTGCATTATGACTATAAGAAAATGTTTTGAATGCTAAAAAACCAAAGCGTGGTACAAGGAAACCTTCAGAAGTCATACATTTATAAAGGATTTCCTTATATTGCAGTACAGACAAACCAGTAACACTAAACGGTATTTATTTTAAAAAAGCAATCCTTCTTAAAGCATTCCTTAAAAACACTTATGTGTTAACATTTGAATCATTTGTTAGCTATACCTAACATTTAGATCAATTAAAATAGAAATAAAAAGATTTTTGTCCCATTTTGAGAGGTGCCCTTCCTCCATGACTCAAATGAGAACAAACCTGCCTATGGAACTATACTACCATTACAATGAGACACATGATGGGAAAGTAAAGAAAAATGAAAATGAAAAGCTTTCATTTCAAAAATGAAAATGAAAAGCTTACAAAAAGAAATGATGGCTTCTTAGAAAAATGGATGATTTCTCTAAAATCTAGGGCCTTGTTATGCCAGAAAATAAAGAAAACTTTTAAACATCAATGAGATCATAATCCAAGGGATCAAAAAAGCAGCAGGATATATAGAAAATGAGATTGGAAACACTGGTAATTATTGAAGCTGAAAGGTATGTTGAAGGTTCACTACATTATTCTCTATACTTTGAGTATTTCTATAATTAAAAACATAGGTATCACAGCAAAAAATACAAGAATCAGCTTGACAGATCCTTTCCCCCATAAGTCAAAGTTGTAAGAATTATGACTGATGTTGACTGAAATACACTAAAACAATAAAAATCCATGAGTCTACAATGATACTCAAAAAAAGAGAACCAGAAAAACAAAATCAAAACAAAACAAAACAAAAACCAACCTTGTATCATCTTCTGACTGAGATGGTTAAAATTGGTAACTAAGTGAAATTATTTATCTATCTGGCCTTTTTAAGAGAATAAACCAATAGCTCCAGATGATAAATAATTCCTGTTACAGAAGAAGGGTGGCTAATGATGTAAAAGAAAAATGGTAAAAATATCAGAAAATTAGCATTATGTGATTCCTCATGAAATCTACTAATTTAGATAAGTATTATGTTCAGGTATGTTTGATAGGGACCTAGAGATTCATACTGTGTAAAGTAACAGCAAATACATTATTTTCTAGTAGCAAGATTAAAAAGCTGTAACTCTACAACGAAGGGATCAGATTCATTACCCTAATTCAGTGCTCAAATTCAGTCTCATTAATGGTGACTCATCCAGATACTGTGTTTTTTGATGAGTTAAAATAAAAAGTAAATAACCTATCATATATCCCAGCCAAAAATGTTTAATATGGATCCCTGAGGCCTTACAATTTGACTTTTAATTAGTAGGAAATACAAGAGATAGAGGAACAAGTTAAATGCAGATGCATCCAGACACATCTTTTTCTTTTTTTTCTTTAAAGATTTTATTTATTTATTTGACAGAAAGATCATAAGCAGGCAGAGAGGCAGGCAGAGAGAGGAGGAAGCAGGCTCTCCGCCAAGCGGAGAGCCCGACACGGGGCTCGATCCCAGGATCCCGAGATCATGAACTGAGCCAAAGGCAGAGGCCTTAACCCACTGAGCCACCCAGGCGCCCCCAGACACATCTTTTTCTTTTCAAGATTTATTTATTTATTTATTTGAGAAAGAGAAGGAGTGAGCAAGTGTGCATGTGAGTCAGGGGAGGGACAGAAGGAAAGGGAGAGAGAATCCTCAAGCGGACTCCCACTGAGCACAGAGCTGGATTCGGAGCTCCACCGCAGGACCTTGAGATCATGACCTGAGTCAAAACCAAGAGATGGCCACTTAACTGACTGAGTCACCTAGGTACCCATCAACTAGACACATCTAGAAGGCAAGACATCCTGCAGGGAGAGCTGGCCCTGTCCCCTCAGTAAGTCAGTGGTATGAAAAGAAGAAGGGGACTAGGTCAGATTTTTTTTCCCCCAAAGAGACTTATTAGGGCATAGGACAATCAGATGTGAGATGTGGTCCTCCACTGGGAAATGTGACTGTGGACTTGAAGATGGAAGGATGTAGAGAGACTGTTAATTGAAAAAAAGAGGCACAAATACACTAGAATGATCTCACTTTAGTAAAACACACACATTTCCCATATTTACTGGATTTTAAAAATCATTAAAATAGAAAATGAGGTCAAAGTCACCTTTGTTAAAATATTAGAGAAAAGGTAAATTTTAAGTTTAAAATGTCTACAAATATTTAGTTTTCAAAATATAGGAGAAACAAGGATGAAAAAAAAAAAAAAGAAAACTCTGAGTATTGACATGCACTATTAACTACCAAGTAGGATTACTTAAAGGTAAACATGGTAATTTTATTATAATGTTGCTCAAATTATAGAAAACTAACCAGAAACTTTAAAATTTCAGAAAGTAGACTATACTGACATTTTGCTAGTACAGTAACAACAGGACCTGTAACAGACCAAACCAGGGTTTTCTGCTGAGTGGTGATAAGCTTCCTACTTACTTTAAAGCTTTTGCCACATCTATAAACCAGATTAACCTTTCAAGTTTAAAAAAAAAAAAAAAGGTTTTAAAAAAATCAGTAAATTCAAAAACCTTGAAACCTCATGTACTGTAGACCCTAAAGATTCACTTCATTAGAAACATAATCCAATAAAAATTGATTTTAGTATCTTTAGAGATCTAAAATAGAAAATAACATTCAGTAAGTATCATAAAGAAACTGTGGAATAATTTCTTTGCAGAAATGGTTAAAAATGAGGGAAAGCAAAATATAACTTAGTTATCCTTTGGGAAAGCAAACTGTTCTCTTCTTTTTTTTTTTTTTAAGAATTTATTTATTTATTTATTTGACAGACAGATTACAAGCAGACAAGAGAGGCAGGCAGGGAGAGAGGAGGAAGCAGGCTCTCCGTGGAGCAGAGAGCCCAATGTGGGGCTCAATCCCAGGACCTTGGGATCATGACCTGAGCCGAAAGCAGAGGCTTTAACCCACTGAACCACCCAGGCGCCCCCAAACTGTTCTAAAATGATTTGCAATTCAAAAAACTCCTGTGGCGTAGATACTTTTACTTCTCAAATTCACTTTTCTAACTGAATATTTCAAGTAACCAAGTCATTCAAAACATTAAATCATGGATATCACCCTGAGTTTTTAAACTATAAAGATCATATTACAGTTAAGAACACTTAAATAAATTCATAAAAGATTTCATTGAAAGAAACTTCTTTCCGTTGATTAACGTAGACCACGGCTTACCCGATCATTATTTTCTCTTATTTACTTATGTATCTGACAATTTGTATTTCTTAAAATGCTTTGGTACCAAGTAAACAGAAAAGTAGTTGTGCAATATTTACTCAAACTGACTCGTTCAATCAGCATCTATTTGGCACCTATTCCTGTCCCTAAAGGCCAGATTTTGGGAAATATGCACATAAAAACAATAATGCTAAGACAAGAATTGTAAAAAAGTTACATACAATATGCTATGACACACAGAGAAGGAACTCTCCCATAATTTTTTTTTTTAAATTTATTTATTTGTCAGAGAGAGAGGGAGAGCGAGCACAGGCAGACAGAGTGGCAGGCAGAGGCAGAGGGAGAAGCAGGCTCCCTGCCGAGCAAGGAGCCCGACGTGGGACTCGATCCCAGGACGCTGGGATCATGACCTGAGCCGAAGGCAGCCGCTTAACCAACTGAGCCACCCAGGCGTCCCGTCTCCCATAATTTTTAAGGTGTTAAGGAAAGCTTCAAGGTGGAATGAATACACACTGACAACTAAGCATGCTCCCAAATCAGGTATCTGCACTTGCCATGCCTTCTGCCTAGCACTGTTTCCCCAGATATCCACTTAGCTTGCTCCCTTACTTCTTCAGGTCACTGCTTAAGTGTTAATTTATCAGAGAGGCCTTCCTTCCCTGACCAACCTATCTAAAACAGTATGTCTCACCCCAACATCCTCTCTGGTCTTTACTCAGCTTTATACTTCTTCATAGCATTTACCACACTTGCTATTATACATATTTAGCTTATTATCTGTCTCCAATCCACTAGAATCTAAGCTCCATGAAGACTGGAATTTTGCTTCTCCTGGTCACTGCTGGATCCCCAGTGCCTAGAAATGTGTCTGGTTCATAGTAGGCATTCAATAAAGATTTGTTGAATGAATGAGTACTGTAAGTATGCAATTTTATTTTATTTAAAGAAGTGGAAAACACTTCTTCCAAACTCCTGTTAATGTTGGTGTTTTGGGCTTCCCCATGAATCATGAGTACTCTTAATACCATTTAGAAAGCTAAATTCTTTCCAGAAGGTTTTCAATTTACTTTGCCCATATCCATCAGAGGAATCACTACCTATGGCAGCTATAGCTTTATGAAATGTATTTAACTTTTTTTTTTTTTAAGAAAGAGAGATAGAGATTGTAGGCATAAGAAGCAGGGCAGGGGCAGAGAGAGGGACAGAGAGAATTATAAGCAGGCACCATGCCCAGCATGGAGCCCAACTCAGGGCTCGATCTCCGGACTCTGAGATAATGACCTAAGCCAAAAGTCAACACTTAAGCCAAGAGTCAGACACTTAACTAACTGAGCCATCCAGGAGCCCCTGAAATATATTTCTTAAAATAGTAAGACCAGGAAGTTGAAGTTCCTCTTGATCCATGGGCTACAGAACAGTTGTGTTTGCAGACATAAAAACAACATTAACCTCATTGTACATCTCCATCAGAGCTTTTGGGTGACCAGGTGCATTCTCAGTGAACAGTAATATTTTGAAAGGAATCTTTTTTTTTTTTTTTTCCCGAACAGTAGGTCTCAACAGTGGGCTTAAAAATAAAATTCAGTAAGTTGTGTTGTAAACAGATGTGCTGTGATCTAAGCTTTGTTGTTCCATTTACAGAGCACAGGCAGAGTACGTTTAGCTAATTCTTAAGGCCCCTAGGATTTTCGTAATAGTAAATGACTACTGGCTTTAAGTCACCACCAGCTGCATTCGCTCCTAAGCAGTCAGCCAGCCTGTCCTTTGAAGTTTCAAGGTCAGGCATTGACTTCTTTCTAGCTATGGAAGTCTGAGGTGGCATCTTCTTCGTATAAGGCTGTTTCATCAATATTGAAAACCTGTTGTCTAGTATAACCACTTTCATTAACTATCTTAGCTAGATCTTCTGGGTAACTTGCTGCAGCTTCCGTATCAAGACTTGCTGCTTGATCTTGCACTTTTATGTTATGGATACAGCTTCTTTCCTTACATATCATGAACCAACCTTTCCTAGCTTCAAACTTCTCTTTTGCAGCATCATCATCTCTCAGCCTATGTAGAACTGCAGAGAGTTAGGCCTTGCTCTGGATTAAGCTGTGGCTTAAGGAAATGTTGTAGCTGGTTTGATCTTTAATCCAGACCACTAAAACTTTCTCCATATCAGCAATAAGGCTATATTACTTCTTATCACTTGTATGTTCACCGGAGTAGCACTTTTAACTTTCTTCAAGAACTTTTCCTTTGCATTCACAGCTTGGCTGACTTGTTTGGCACAAGAGGTCTAGGTTTTGGCCTGTCTCTGCTTCAACATGTATGCCTTACTGAGCTTAATTAACTTCTAGCTTTTAAAATGAGAGACATATGACTGTTACTTTCACTTGAAAACTTAGACACTGCAGGGTTTTAATTGACCTAATTTTGATATTGTTGTTTTAGGGAATAGGGAGACCCAAGGAGAGGAAGAAGGAATGGCCAGTTCGTGGAGCAGTCAGAACATATACAACATTTATCAATTAAGTTTGCTGTGTTATATGGACATGGTACATGGAGCCCCCAAACAATTACAATAATAACATCAAAGATCACTGATCACAGATCACCATAATAAACTAAAACAAATTAAGATTTGTGAGAGTTACCAAAATGTAACCCAGACACAAGAAGTAAGCAAATGCTATTGGGAAAGTGGCACCCACAAGACTTCCTCAACACAGGGTTACCACAAACTTTCATTTAAAACAAACAAACAAACAAACAAACTGCAATATAAATGAAGGGCAAAAAATGAAATGCAGTAAAATGAGGTATGCCTGTATTACATGATTCACATTTTATAGATGAAGGGAATAGGATATAAAAGCCCCAAGAGAGTCACTATAGACAGGGACAAAGCCAAGACAGGTGAGAACTTAAATGTTAAATTGTTAATGTTAAATGTTAAAAATTGTGTTTCTTGGGTGCCTGGGTGGCTCAGTGGGTTAAAGCCTTGGCTTTCGGCTCGGGTCATGATCCCAGGGTCCTGGGATTGAACCCCACATCGGGCCCTCTGCTCCGCGGAGAGCCTGCTTCCTTGTCTCTCTCCCTGCCTGCCTCTCTTGCCTACTTGTGATCTCTGTCTATCAAATAAATAAATAAAATTTTAAAAAAAATTGTGTTTCTTTGTATATTACAGATGATGAAACAAATAGGCTTTGTAATATTAAGTAATTTAACCTAAGGTACATGACGTTCAATTGAAATTTTAACTCATTTGTTGGACTCCAAACACTGTGCTCTGATGTGCCATAAAGTATCTTTGACCAGTTACATATTATATTTCAGAAGCTGAATACTATCCTTCCCCAGAAGTTATTCTAATTTGTAACAGGTTCCCAGATTGTGAAGTGGACTCACCATCAAAGGTCTTATTTTAGACACAGTTGAATTTTGACCATGAATCAACAGTCCACATAGATATACAGTATTAGGAAATAATATTTCCTAAAAACACAATTTTAGGAAAAGTTACCCAGTTATTCTAAAAATTTACTGATATTTCTGAATGAAGGTACTGGAATTTTTAAATTTTCTTCAAACAGTATAATTATTTGACATTAATATTAGAAAAGAATAGAAATGAGTCATAATTATGAATATACATGTATATATATCATCCAATAAAGATACCTGCTCTCCACACGTATTTGAATAATTAAGCCCTTGCAAATAGGATCTCTGGGGCCCCACAAATCCAGTAACAGCTTACAAATGCATTACAATACTTCATTTCTGCTAATAATTATTGTGATGTACTGGGATAACTTATCCAAGCAAAACCTTTCTTTAGAGATAAAAATGAAACTTAACAGTTTCATTAGCCCATGTTAATTTGAGGCTTTGAGAATAATGTATTGGTGTCCTAAAAACACCAATGTGGCAGTGTATAAGGAAAATAATTAGAATATAAGAAGAGTATAAAAAAAGTAGAATCTTAAGTAAAAAATTTTTTATTCCACGACTATCTTTTTATTAGCAATAACACCTGCCACCAAACCAAAAAAAAAAGAAAAAAAGAAAAAGGACAAAAAGAAAAGAGTAAATTTCTGTTATATAAATGCTTTAACTTTTTCCCCTACTTAGTCTTGCATACAGACTGTCTGTAATTACCTTCAGAATGAAAATCACCTATGACATCAAAGTTCAAATTTATCTGCTCAGTTACTCAACACAAATATTCTTTGAAGCAAGTTAAACCAGTACTTCTGCTTTCTCTGCTATTCTCTTATAAACATATCCACTGCCCAAAAAGGAAAAAACAAACAATAAAAATGAAAAACTTTAACCACAGAGATGAAGTAGAACCATCTAATGAAGAAGACATTAATCATATAAATAAAAACTAAAAACAGAACTCAGGAGTTGGAAGAAAATAAACTTGTGGTACCGTGCTGTATTTGCAAGGAGACCTGAGACCACCTGGCGTTTTCTATTAGCCCAGAGTGTAGAAGCTCACATTCTTTTTCCAAATTTTTTTTATTGAGCTAAAACACATGTAACATAAAAATTACCATCTTAACCATTTTTCAATGTACAGTTAAGTGGTATTAAATATAGTCATAATATTGTGCTACCATCACCAGCATTCATTTCTATAATTCTTCATCTTGTAAAACTGTAACTCTTTCTATGCCCATTAAACAGTAACTCTCTCTCTCTCTCTCTCTACCAGCCCCGGGGCAACCACCATCCTATTTTCTGTGTCTATGATTTTGGTTACTGTAAGTAATTACAGAAGTGGAATCATATAGTATATGTCTTTTTTTGTGGCTGGTCTATTTCACTTATCATAATGACCTCAAGTTTCATCCATGGTGTAGTATATGTCAGAATTTCCTTTCTTTTCAAGGCTAAATAATATTTTATGGTATGCACACACCACACTTTACTTATCCATTCGCCAGTTTATGGACACTTGGGTTACTTGTACTTCTTGGCTACTGTGTATAACGCTGCTATGGACATGGGTGTACAAAGATCTTTTTGAAGACACTGTTTTCAATTATTTTGGAGATATATCTAGAAGCAGAATTACTGGATCATATGGAAATCCCATTTCTAAGTTTTCAATGAACCATCAGACTGTTTTCCATAGTTGGTATAACATTACATTCCCACCAACAATGCACAATTCCAGTTTCTTCACATCCTTGCCAACTTATTTTCTGTTTGTTTTGTTTTTAAATAGTACCCATCCTAAAGTGTATGAGGTAGTATCTCACTGTAGTCTTGAAATGCATTTCCTTAATTATTAGTGATGTTGAACATCTTTTCAAGTGCTTATTGGCCAACTATGTATCTCCTTTGGAGAGATGTCTTTTCAAGTCCTTTCCTCATTTTTGAATTGGGTTTTTTTGCTGTTGTTGAGTTTTAGGAGTTCTCTATATATTCTGATATTAATCCTTTATCAAACAGGTGATTTGCAAATACTTTATCCCATTTTGTGGGCTGCCTTTTTTACTCTGCTGATACTGTCTTTTGGTGCACAGAATTTAATTTTTATGAGTCCCAATTTGTTAATTTTTTCTTTTGTTGCCTGTGCTTTCAGTGTCATATTCAAGAAATCACTACCAGGGGCACCTGGGTGGCTCAGTGGGTTGGAGCCTCTGCTTTCAGCTCAGGTCATGATCTCAGGGTCCTGGGATTGAGTCCCGCATGGGGCTCTCTGCTCTGCGGGGAGCCTGCTTCCCCCCTCTCTCTTCCTGCCTCTCTGCCTACTTGTGATCTCTGTCAAATAAATAAATAAAATCTTAAAAAAAAAAAAAAAGAAAGAAAGAAATCACTACCAAATCCAATGTCATGAAGCTTTTGTTCTGTTTTCTTCTGAGAATTTCATAGTTTAGGTCTTGGGTCTTTGATCCATCTTGGAGTTAACTTTTACATATGGTGTTAGGTAGGGGCCAGAACTTCATTCTTTTGCACATGGATATCTAGTTTCCTCAGCACCTTTTGTTGAAAAAGACTGTCCTTTCCCCACTGAATGATCTTGGCACTCTTGTCAAAATCATCTAACCATATACTCAAGGGTTTATTTCTGGGCTGCCTACTCCATTGATCTGTATGTCTGTCTTTATGCAAATAACGCACTATTTTGATTACTAAAGTAAGCTTTGAAATTAGGAAGTGTGACTTCTCCAGTGTTTCTTCCTTTTTTAAAAGCCAGTTTGGCTACATGGGGGTCTCTGCAAATTCCATATGAATTTTAGAATGAGTTTTTCTGTTTCTGCAAAATCACATGGAAATTTTGACAGGGACTGCACTGAATCTGTAGATTACTTTAAGTAGTATGATACCTTAACAATATTAACTCTTTCAATCCACAAACATGGGATGTGTTTCCATTTACTTACATCTTTTTCAATCTGGAATTCATATTCTAAGCTGACTAGGCCTTCCACTCGACACATTACTTTTGTAGGAAAAGTTTAGGTGCCAATAGGACACCAAAACAATGCATTTTCTAAAATGCAGCAACCACAAACTAGACAGAAAGCATACTAAAAGGAACATTTCTGGGCGCCTGGGTGGCTCAGTGGGTTAAAGCCTCTGCCTTCGGCTCAGGTCATGGTCCCAGGGTCCTGGGATTGAGCCCCGCATCAGGCTCTCTGCTTGGCAGGGAGCCTGCTTCCTCCTCTCTGCCTGCCTCTCTGCCTACTTGTGATCTCTGTCTGTCAAATAAATAAAAGCTTAAAAAAAATAAAAGGAACATTTCTTTAAATAATTTGAAGTGAAGTACAGATGTTTACTGGTACCAGATCAACCACCTTTCCTTGCTACTGGAAATAAAGTCTGTTTGCATAAAAATACTGAATTAATGAAATAAAAAAGGTTTTTAAAACCTTTAATAATTCCTACAGTAGTAATTATGACAATGAGCTAATGAAGAGATTAATAAACATTTTACTTGGTATTACTATGTATATAATTTAGCCTAAGATCTGATACTGAGGAAAATATAAAATGTTTACCCATGATTCCTTTTCTCAAAGGACTTACAACCTCAAAGAGACAAGATCTGAATGTATGGGAAACTACTGAAGAAAAAATTTATATTGAAAAGGTGTTAACATACAGTCACTGAATTTGCAACTCACAAAGTAATGTGGCAGGTTGTTAGGCAAGGGAAAGGTGCTTGGAAGAGAAGCGCAGAAGAACATATACTAAAGCAGAACAAAGATGATATTCTTGCAGCTATGGATTTCCATATCTATTGTGCAAAGTACTTTTTGTTTTCATTTTCATTTAATTCCTCTAACAATCCAATGAAATGGGCAGGCAAGTGAGTGCTATTTTACAAAAGAGAAAACTGAGGCTCAGCAATATTAAGTAAGTTGTCAAAATTGATAAGGTGGAGCCAAGCACAGAATCTAGGTCTTTTGATTCAAGCTCTATTTTATCAGTGATTTCCAAACCCTCAGCCTCTGGGCTGGGAATACCTTTCAATATCTTACAGGTGAGTCTGAGGATTAATCCTCAATATATTATACCAGCAGTTCTTAAGTTTTATTGGGCATCAGAATTATCTGGAAGGCTTGTTCAAACACAGATTACTAGGTTCCAATTCCATGGTTTCTGATTCACTGAATCTGGGTGAGCCCAATAATCTGCCTGTCTAACCAGTTCCAGGTGAGAAATCTATGCTGCTGGACCACACTCTTAAGAATCACTTTAATATACCACATGCATTAAATTTATTTAACTAGTAGATACTATTTGCAAATGATAAAATAGGTGTGCTGACCAGACTCAGAACCATTTCAGGCAATTGTGAAGATTAAGATCATTAGCACATTGATTTTCGCAGAATAATTAATCCATACTCCACTGAGAATGACTTCAGTTAATGTCCTTCCTTTCTAATACTGACAAAGCAGTGATTCAAGAGCTCGCTAAACTTGAACCAGTAAGTCATAGATGGAATTGTTACAAATTCTGGCTTTTGCTTGTATACTGAAGAATTTCTCAGTCAGCCCGAGTATGTTTTGAAGTAATTCTTTCATAAGGCTAGCTATACTTTGAAGCTTTGAGAATTGAAAAGGTGTGCTGCTTCTTGGCTGGATAAAGAACCTGGGGGCCTAAACTGTCTATAGAACTCTGTAAATGATGCTTAATTGTCTCCTGATGTTTAATTATAAGAACAATCCAAGGCTAGGAGTCTGCCATAAGTTCCCTTGTGAATGAATAACTTCTGTATATTTGTTTGTTTTCCTCTTTGCCTGGGTGCCTGATCATTATTATTGTGATTTTTAATAAGGGAAAGTATAAAGTTTCACCAGGACAGGTTTAGTTGTTAATTTCTTTTTATTAAATTCTCCTGGTATTTGGCAACAGGCCCGTTTGAGTTACAGACTCAAGTAATCCTTTAGCTCTGGAAAATGGTTTTTTCTATAGTGCGCTTAACAACTGCTCCTGTTCAATTTGTTTTGGTCTCTTGCAAAATATCAATTATCTATATGTTAGATCTCTTTTACTCTATCCTTTATGTCTATCAACTGTTCTTCATGTTTTCTTTGTCCATCTCGTTTCCCCTTTTTCTCTGCATTCTGGGAGAGCTTCTCAACCTTGTTTTCCATATCACAGAGTCAATATTCTCAAGTTTCTACTTTTTTCCAGCATACAACTTAATTTGGATACTGCATATTTAGTTACTATTCTATGGTTTCATATTTGGATACTGTATTTTAGAGTCTAATCTATAGTTTATTTTATCCAATACCTTTTAATTTATGGCTCCTCATTAGCCATCCCCCTTTCATCTCAATCTATCTTGTGACTCATTTTTCATGTCTTACTCAAAGACTCCAGTTTTGTTTTTTTTTTAGTCTGCAAAAATAAAAAAAATGCTTTCTAAAATTTGTAACTGAAGTAATCTTTACTATCAAGGGTATGCTTTTGTCCTGTAATAAGTGCTATGTTCTTTTTCAGTGGCTGTAGGATCTTATCTCAGATTCCGAAATTCCCAGATATTTCCTGTAAACCAGCAGTGAGACTTAGAGCTTGCTAAAAGTAGGGCTTGATATTTCAGGAAGAATACTTCACAGCAGAGGCGTGAACCTTCATCAGGAAGCATATAATGTCTGATAGTCTTTCTTTTTGTTATGTTAGGATTAATCTATATGTTCATGTGTTGTCATCTTGATCCAGCCATTATAAAGTTCCCCGTTAGCAGCCATCTAATAGTTTTAGCAATGACCGTTTCATTAAGGGTTGCAAAATGGTGATATTCTACCAGCCTTTCTTAATATATTAGCTGACATACTTCTGTAAAGAAAATCTTGCCCTTCTTTACCAATGATTTGGTAATCCTGAGGTATAGTCTGTACGGGTATACAGTCAGTATGGTCAGAATTAATGCCTGAATCTTTCCTTTTATTTACCATTGGAAAATAGTGAATTTGCTCCCTAATAAGCTCCAAAAATAAATGATTTTTAAAGTAATATACGAATGAACTCATGAATATTAAATATATTTAATATGCTTCAATCCATTAAAGTTACAAAGTTAATTTTTAAAAGGTTTTTATTTATTTGAGAAAGAGAAAGCAAAAGACAGAGCTCGAGTGGAGTGGGAAAGGCAGAGAGAGAGGGAGTAGCAGGGGCTTGATCCCAGGACTGTGAGATCATGACCTAAGCCGAAGGCAGACACTTAACTTACTGAAGCACCCAGATGCCTTAAAAGTTACAACTTTTTGATGCTCAAATTATCCCACCTTTATTTAGCCAGTGCAAATCTTTTCAAGTTGGCTCCCAAGTCCTTGTGACACAACCCAAGTAGTGTCTGATAGCTTTCTTGTATTAAACAAGATACCCCAGGTTCATCATGTATACTTCTCGCCAAAGACACAACCCTTCTTCAGAGAGTTCTAGTTTTTACAGTGGGAATACCTTTATTATTTCTGATAGAAATATCTTGACATTTCTGTATTTCAGGATCTGAACACATCCCCTTTTCCATGTTTTAGTGCTGGTGTACTATTTTATTAAGATATGTTTAGTCATTCACAAGTAAGTAGATGTGGGATTACAGGGAGTCAGATGCCTACACCCAGACTGCTATCTGACTGTTAGGGTTAGGTTCTGCTGCTAGTAACAGACATCAGAAATAAATCCTTATATGCTCCAGCCATTGTTATTTTTCACTCATGTAAAAGAAACTCAGGAGTAGGTGATTGGAACCAATATATGCAGCTACATCATTAAGGACCTAGGTAATTTCTTTCCATACCACACTAAAGCCCAAGACTGTGACTTAAATCTCAGCCATCACAGCTGTGTTATAGCCCAGAAAGAAGAGAAAAGGCAGAAGGGCAAAAAGAGTGTATCTTAGTCGAATGTCTTACCCACTTAAAGAAGTACTCCATAAATATTAAATTGGAAAGTGCCTTATTCAGTCACAGTGTTTCCGGTTCCATACACTTTCAATCTAATCTATTGGCTTGTGTGAACTACATGGCAACCTAGTCTTCCCACAGTCTACAGCTTGTGCTAAAGATTATCACAAGCAATCACTGATGGGTAGGTTAACCATGCCACCTCATCTATCCTCAAACCTTCATTAGACATACTTAGCATTAAAAAACAAACCGAATTACATTTGAATGATAAAGGAAGTTATTTGTTTTTGAGGGGCAGGGGACAAGCTTACAGGGAAAGGAAACTTTTAAAGAGTAGTTTTTTTTTTTTTTACTCTATGTCAGGTACTATACATATTTCAGTTATTGAAATCAAACCCTAAGAAGGAGTTTTTATCACCAGCATGTAGTTGAAGAAACTAAGTAGTTTTTAACTCTGCTTAAGAAAAATTATTAGCGGGGTGCCTGGGTGGCTCAGTGGGTTGGAGCCTCTGACTTCCGCTCAGGTCATGATCCCGGCGTCCTGGGATGGAGCCCCGCATCAGGCTCTCTGCTCAGCAGGGAGCCTGCTTCCCTTCCTCTCTCTTTGTCTGCCTCTCTGCCCACTTGTGATCTCTGTCTGTCAAATAAATAAAATCTTAAAAAAAAAAAAAAAAAAGAAAAATTATTAGCAAGCACACAATGGGATTTAAACCTAGATTTACCTAGCTTCAAAGTATTAGGTTCTTCACATCACACCACAATAGCATATCATCTGGCTCCAAATCACTATTTACCTTCTTACCAACTAGATTAAGAGCAGAATGATTTGCCCTGGATTTGTGCAGACATCTCAAACTACTGGCACTGTGCAGCAGCTTCTGAAACTAAAATTCATTTCTGAAAAGAGGTTCTAAACGTATTCAGCTTAATTCTCCTTAATACTGAAAGCAATAATATAAAGAAACAGGACAGGAATGTTTTTAAGGAGCAAAGAACAGCTTTTGTATACAGAAAAGCTGAATAGTTATAGTGTAGCTAAAATGTTCTTTGAAGTACTGTGTAATATTTAACTAAAAAACTGCTTCTTCTGAGCAAAGTGTCAAACTAAGCATATGTTATGTAAATAAATCAGATTCAGAAAGGAGTCCCTGGCTTCTCCAGCTGTGTAGCATTTCTTTCCTCATTAGGAAAGCAAGAGAAAGAAAACAATGATGTGTTTACTCTGCATGGTTCATGCATACGGGGATTTTACAGCACAGACTGGTAGAACTATTCTAAGAAGTTCTATAGAATAGCTGCTGCTAATAACTTTTTATCAAGTTGGCTGCAATCCAGCAAAACAGGAATGACAGAAGGGCAAAAGTTCATCAAGTTGCTTGCTTATAACAATTTTAAACAATCATAAAGTATAGAGTCTTGGCCACGTAGAAACTATGCGGAAGATGCAGAAGAAATCTTATGTGGGCATTGGTCCCAAGTGTTGTGTTGTTTTTTTTTTTTTCTAAAGATTTTATTTATTTATTTGACAGAGGGAGAGAGGTCACAAGTAGGCAGAGAGGCAAGCAGAGAGAGAAGGGGAAGCAGGCTCCCTGCTGAGTAGAGATAGTGATGTGGGCCTCAATCCCAGGACTCTGAGATGGTGACTTGAGCCGAAAGCAGAGGCTTAACCCACTGAGCCAACCAGGTGCCCCCAAAAGCAGATGCTTAACTGACTGAGCCACCCAGATGCCGTGAGTGTGAATGTTTAAAGCATTTATTCATAATAATCTAAAAGTAGAAACAACCCAAATGTCCATCAACTGGTAACTGGATAAACAGTGGTTCACCCATATAATGGAATACAGCTCAGCAATAAATCAATACTTGGTATCTGCAACAACATGGGTAAGTCCTGAAAGCATTTTGTTAAATAGAAGAAGCCAGACACAAAAGATTATTTAATATATGATTCCCTTTACATGACACTTTGGAAAAAAGCAAAATTATAGGGATAAAAATTAGATCAGTAATGGCAGGAAGGGATTGATGGGTATGAGGGACTTTGGAGGGTAATGGAAATGTTCTAGAGTTTGATTGTTGTGATACAGGTTATATGACTAGCTGTCAAAAATCATCTAGCTGGGGGCGCCTGGGTGGCTCAGTGGGTTAAAGCCTCTGCCTTCGGCTCAGGTCATGATCCCAGGGTCCTGGGATCAAGCCCTACATCGGGCTCTCTGCCCGGTGGGAAGCCTGCTTCCTCCTCTCTCTCTGCCTGCCTCTCTGCCTATTTGTGATCTCTGCCTGTCAAATAAATAAATAAAATCTTTAAAAAAAATAAACAAAGTATACAGTTAGATGAGGTTTTTGTTTTTTTTTAAAGATTTTATTTATTTACTTGACAGAGATCACAAGCAGGCAGAAAGGCAGGCAAAGAGGGGGAGAAGGGGAAGTAGGCTCACCACCGAGCAGAGAGCCCGATGTGGGGCTCAATTCCAGGACCCTGGGCTCATGACTCGAGCTGAAGGCAGAGGCTTTAACCCACTGAGCCACCCAGGTGCCCCAACTGTACACTTTAAAAGGGGTGCATTTTGGGGCACCTGGATGGCTCAGTTGGTTGAGTGTCTGACTTGATTTTGGCTCAGGTTATGATCTCAGGGTTGTGAGATTGAGCCCCACATTTGGCTCAACGCTCAGCATGGAATCTCTTGAGATGCTCCTTTTCTCTCTCTCCCTTTGCCCTTCCCCTTGCTTTCTCTAAGATAAATAAATAGGGCGCCTGGGTGGCTCAATCAGTTAAGCATCTGCCTTCAGCTCAGGCCATGATCTCAAGGTCCTGGGATGGAGCCCCACATCAGGGTCCCTGCTCAGCAAGGAGCCTGTTTTTTTCCCTCTATCCTTCCCTCTGCTTGTGTGCTTTCTCTCTGTTAAATAAATAAAATCTTCAATTAAAAAAATAATTAAACTAAATTTAAAAAAAGTTTAGTGGTCCATAATTTAAAAAAAATAAGCGGTCTGTTTTATTGCGTATAAATTACACCCCAATAAATCTGACTTTTAAAACTTGTAACCTGTATGGGGCGCCTGGGTGGCTCTGGCAGTTAAGCCTCTGCCTTCGGCTGAGGTCATGATCCCAGGGTCCTGGGATTCAGCCCCACATCAGGCTCTCTGCTTGGCAGGGAGTGTGCTTCTCTGTCTGCCTGCTGCTCTATCTGCTTGTGCGCTCTCTCTCGCTCTCACTCTTGTCCTATCTCAAATAAATAAATGAAAGCCTTTAAAAAACTTGTAACCTGTAAAATTAGGCAAGAATAAGTGCATTTCTATACTTTTTTTGAGTAATAAATACTATGAATATACAAAAGTAACTTATAAAATAGGTCATTAAAGGAGATACTGTGTTTTGGGGAAAAAACAAGCTTTTGAGTCTGAAATAACTAAATTTCAATACTGGTAATCTGAACAAGTCAGGTAATCTCAATTTTCTTATATGTAAAGCTGAGATAATACCTTCTACTTTACAAAGTAGTTGAGATTAAATGAACACTTAATTTGCTTCCCACCACCTAACAAGCAAACAAAGGAAAATGTCTATGGATGAAGTGATACCTCTTTTTAAATAAAGTCAATAAAGAAAGGATGAGCTTCACTTAGCTATACCATTTCTTAATCAACATATATTTGTTAAACATTATATGGTAAGTTACCATTTTCCCAAATAAGCAATCTGAAAAAAGAGGTAAGTACAAGTCTCTCCCCGGGCGAAAGAACACCTTCCTCTAAGCTTCTGTGACTTTTATTATCTCATAAAAGTTGATAAGAACAGCAATCAAGAAACAAATACAATCTGCCTCTCATAGAATGATATACTATTAGTAAGGGAAATACATTTTACCAGCAATAAATGTGAATTAAGTAAGATTTAGGCTAAGATTTCCCAAATGAACAATTTTCTAAGCAAATAGGAAGGTTACCAAATTGAATTAACTTTAGCACTGTAGGAACTTTCATTTAACTCCTACTTAAGACTTCACTGCATGTTGAGCAAAGTGTATGGATATTTTCTGTTGGTTTCTAAATTTGAGATGAATGTAAATTACCACACAGAAATCCATTTACCTAAATAAATAAGACGGCTGAAGTAGAAATGAAATTTACCCAAAACAGTATTTCTTAATGTACAAAACCACATTTCTATACATTTTCTAAGGGCTAAAACTAACTTTTCACTGACATTTATATAAAGTCTCAGATCTTGGCACTGGGACTATTTATAAAGGTGAAACCTGGATTACAAGTATTTGACAAAGAAAATGGTATCTTCTGGAATTTCTTCCCCAAACCAAAATCCTTTTCTCCATACATGTGTGTTTATCATGTATATTTCACACCCCCCCCCCCACATACATGTATTTTTTTCTTCTGGCAACAAAGAGTATTCTATACTGCACACATTGCCTCATATTTTTAAAAAAATTGTTCCTTCAGAAAAAACTTTATCATCCTAGGGGTGCCTGGGTGGCTCAGTCGGTTAAGTGTCTGCCTTCAGCTCAGGTCATGATCCCAGGGATCTGGGATCAAGTTCCTCATCAGGCTCCCTGCTCAGCCAGGAGTCTTGCTTCTCCCTCTGCCCCTCTCCCTACTCTTGCTCACTTGCTCTTTCTTTTCCTCTCTCTCTCACAAAAATAAATAAATAAAATCTTTTTAAAAAATAAAGTATTATCCCACATTTCATGAGCTTTAGGTTTCTTTCTTTTTAAAAGATGTTATTTATTTATTTGACAGAGGGAGAGACATCACAAGTAGGCAGAGCAGCAGGCAGAGAGAGAGAGGGGGAAGCAGGCTCTGCTGAGCAGAGAGCCCAATGCAGAGCCTTAACCCACTGAGCCACCCAGGTGCCCGAGCTTTAGGTTTCTAAGTGTGGCAAATACTGATTCAAAAATGAGAAATGAAGATAATACACAAGTCTTCCCTTTGCTCTTAAGCCAACCACAAAGCAGATATGGCCTCCAAACAACCCAAATGAACCTGGATTATAAATCAAGCATCTCCTATCATGTCCTATGATGCACATTTGTAATAAGGATAGAGATTGTTCTTTTTTGTTAGTGTTAAACTCCACCCTAGGAAGCAGAGTGAATTTAAAAAGCTTAATATTATACACTGAATTTGAAGACATGATGCTAATGATTTCCACCCCCTTACAAATTCACTGCCTGGAGTAGGTAAGGGGAAAGGTGTTCAAGTATGTTATTGACATCTATTTCTTGACTGAAAATTAAACTCTTCTAGCAGTTTCTTGGTATCAATTCACAGTCTGAATGCTGGAATGAAATAAGGGGACTTTATTTTATAAGATAAAAACAAAGTCAATGAAACTTATTTTCCACAGTAGTCACAAGAAGTAGCTAAGGAAGTTATAAGAATTTGGTGGCTTCAAGGCTTTTGGGAGTCATATGGAGTCGTTTACATGTCTTTCATAAACTCTTAGAAATGACAGAGCACCTTAAAGTTAAATATGTCCAACCTGAACATACTTTTCTGTAAGGAACTCCTACAAAGGATTCATAAAATTCTAAGCCAGTATACCTTCCTGCAGTCTTTCCAGGAAAATGAGAAATTACCCTAAAATGCCCAAATAGGGATATTCTACCTTTTTTTTTAAAAAAGATTATTTATTTATTCGACAGACAAAGATCACAAGTCGGCAGAGAGGCAGGCAGAGAGAGGAGGAAGCAGGCTGCCTGCTGAGCAGAGAGCCCGATGTAGGGCTGGATCCCAGGACCCTGGGATCATGACCTGAGCTGAAGACAGAGGCTTTAACCCACTGAGCCACCCAGGTGCCCCAAGAAGCGTTAGTTTAAAATCATAAACTAGTTGTGAGTGTTTCTGTTTTAGTGGAGGCTAATGTTGTTTGGAGAGCAGCAGCAGACAGGAATGAGACAGAATATCCAAGTGAGAAATAATTGTCTAATGTGAAGAAGTAACTTATTTGACATCATTAAAGACTGTAGGTTCGCCTGGGTGGCTCAGCCAGTTGAGTGTCTGGCTTGGTTTCAGCTCAGGTCATGATCTCAGGGTCCTGGGATCAAGTCCTGTGCCCAGCTCCACACTCAATGGGGAATCAGCTTCTTTTCCTCTCCCTCTGTCCCTCCTCCTCACATGCTCTCTCTCCCCATAAATAAATAAATCTTTAAAAAAAAAAAAAGTAGGGGCGCCTGGGTGGCTCAGTGGGTTAAAGCCCCTGCTTTCGGCTCAGGTCATGATCCCAGGGTCCTGGGATTGAGCCCCACATCGGGCTCTCTGCTCAGCAGGGAGCCTGCTTCCTCCTCTCTCTCTGCCTGCCTCTCTGCCTACTTGTGATCTCTGCCTGTCAAATAAATAAATAAAATCTTTTTAAAAAAAATAAATAAAAACATCTAATCAATCTCTTTCAACTGAAGCATATAGACCATTTACATTTTAATGTGATCATTGATATGGTTGGATTTAAATTAAATCTGTCTTGCTATTTCTCTATTTGTCTCATCTTTCTTTTGTTCTTTTTCTTTTTTTCCTGCCATCTTTTGGTGAATTTTTTTTTATGATTCCATTTTAGCTCTACGACTTCTAGCTATATTTCTTTGTTTTGTTTTTTGTTTGTTTTTGACTTATAAATACAATATATTGTATTCTTGTTTTAAACAATTACCTTGTTTTTCTATAGACTTTTCTATCCATACACATTTTCCATTTCCTATACTCTAAATTTCTTTTTATGGATGCAAATTTCCATCTGATATCATTTTCTTTCTGCCTGAAGAACTACTCTTAACATTTCTTATAGTGTAAGAAATTCTCTCAGCTTTATCTTTTATTTTGCCTTCATTTTTGGAAAATCCTTTTTGCCAGGTACAGAGTTCCAGGTTGAGTTTTTGATTGTTTGTTTTTCTTCTTCCAGTACTTTTAAGGATGTCATTTCTGACAGGCATAGTTTCTAACAAATCTGTAGTGATTTTTATACATTTGTTCATCTGTTATTTAACATGGTATGTTTTCCTCTGGCTGCTTTTAAGATTTCTTTCAAGACTTTTGTCGCTGGTTTCAACAATTTAATCATTGTACCTGATTCTTCTGCTTTCAAATTTGTAAACTATAAACTGTGGACATGCATTTTCATCAAACTTGGTAAATATTTACCTACTATTTCCTGGAATATTTTTTTCTGTCTCCCATCTCCTTCTGAAACTTGTCATACTTGTGTTAAAGTGCTTGATGTGTCCCACAGCTCACTGATATGTCTTTTTCCAACTATTTTTTCCTGTTGGCATTTCATTTCAGATAGTTGTTATTGCTATGTCTTCAAGTATTAACTAATCTTTTTCTCCTGCAATGTCTAATCTAATAATTTCATCTGCTGTATTTTTCCATTTCAGAAATTTTATTTTTCATCTCTGGAAGTTCTATTTGGGTCATGCTTTTTAAAAAAGAACTCCCACGTCTCACATTGGCATGTTTGTTTTCCTCTACTCTCCTGAACATAAGAGTATAGTTATAATCACTGCTTTAATGTTCTTGTCAGCTAATTTGATCATGTGGGTCATCTTTCTCTCTTCCTATTGGTTGATTTTTGTCATGGTTATGGGCCATATTTTCTGCTTCTTTGCATGTCTGGTAGTTTTTTATAGGATGCAAGACATTACAAATCTTACATTTTTGGGTATTGAATTTTCTCAAATTTGTTATGAATATATTCATCTTTCATGCTTAATCTTTACTATATGGATATACTGCACAGTTTTAAAGCAGAAATGGTATTTATAGCAAATATAAATTGACAAATGAATTTGTGTGATTTATTTTATCCACAAATTTTTTTTTAAGATTTTATTTCTTTATTTGACAGACAAATCACAAGGAGGCAGAGAGGTAGGCAGAGAGAGAGGGGGAAGCAGGCTCCCTGCTGAGCAGAGAGCCCGATTCGGGGCTCGATCTCAGGACCGGAAGATCATGACCTGAGCTGAAGGCAGAGGCATTAACCCATTGAGCCACCCAGGTGCCCCTTATCCACAAATTTTTAAGTGTACAGTACAATATAAGCAAAATGTTGTACAGCAGATTTCTAGAACTTTTTTAACTTGCATAACTGAACTTTATACCCATTAAGCAGCAACTCCCCATTTCCCCCTAGCTCCGGCCCCTGGCAACCACTCTTCCACTTTCTGCTTATATGAGTTTAACTACTTTAGATACCTCATATAAGTAGAATCATGCAATATTTGTCTTTCTGGGGCTTATTTCACTTAGCATAACATCCTCAAGTTTCATCTATGTTGCTGCATGACAGAATTCCTCTTTTAAATACCGAATAATATTCTACTGCACGTATGTACCACCCTTTTCCTTATCACCCACTGATGGACACTTGGGTTGCTTCCACCTCTTGGGCTTCTGTGAATAATGGTTCAAGGAACACATAAACACAAATTTCTCTTCAAGATCCCGATTTCAATTACTTTGTATAAGTACCCAGGAGTGAGATTGCTGGAACATCTGGTGTGGATTTTTTAAATTCCTTTAAGTGTTTTTGAGCTTTGTTCTGGGAAGAGTTCAATGGCTAGGAAACAGTTTGATAGTTTCAAGGCTTACTTTTTAAACTTTGTTAGGTGGGACCAGAGTACAACAGTCTCCCCATCGTCTATGGGAAGTCCTCCCTTCCACCCACAGTGGAAGCCTGAAATTACAGATAGTACCAAAACCTCTATGTTTTTTCCTATATACCCATACCTCTGATAAAGTTTATAACCTAGACAGATTAAGAAATTAACAACATAAACTAATAGGACAATTATAACAATATATATTATGTTAATGTGGTTGTTCTCAAAATATCATACGATACTCATACTTGTGATGATATAAGATGATAAAAAAATGCCTATGTGATGAAAGTGAGGTGAATGACATAGGCATTGTGATGAAGCATTAGGATACTACTGACCTTCTGATGATACATCAGAAAGAGAACCATCTGCTTCTGGATCACAGTTGATAATGGATAACTGAAACCATAGAGAGTAAAACCACAGATAAGGAAGGGCTAATATAGCTTTTAGTCTACTGCAATGCTTTTCTATTAGGAGGTCTTTCCACTCTGACTAGTGTGGCTGCCTTACTCTCTGTCATCTCTGAGGAGTTTTCTTCCTACTCCTTCCAGTGACTCTTTTTCTACTGTTGAGTAGTTATTACACAAGTACACACAGAATGATAGCAAAAGACATGAAAGGGCACTTTCCAGGTCCTTGGAGCTCTCCATTTCTATAGTCCTTGACTTTCCAATATTTTGCTCTCAAAATCTTAGCTTGTCATCTCTGAACCCCAAACTCAATCACGTGAGACTCCTGGGCTGTTTAGGTTGCCTCTAGCAGCACTGTGGCTTGGAAAAACTATGGGCTTACCCCATTAGTTTCTCTTCTGTCAGAGATCATCATCCTGGAATGACTTTTACACCCATTGAGTGAAAAACCACCAAGTAGGTAAGAAGTAAAGTTGAGAAGCCAATTCTTACAATTAGTAAGTTCCATTTAATTAAGCCATTGTTTTGCTGTAACCTAAAAAGCCTCACTGTACTTGTAGCTAACTTCACAGGGGCATGTGTTAATGACTGAACTGTCTCATAAAATGTTATTATTCTACAAAGTACATTCTAAATCAAGCATGACTGAGAAGGATAATATTCCATAGAAATGTAAATTTTTCTTTATCTCTTCTTGTCTTACAAACTGAACAGGTACATTTTTGACCACCTCTCCAAGTATCATTTTCTTCTTTTTTTTAATTAAAAATTTTAAATAATTTTTTCATTACAGTATAATAACTGATGTACAGCTTAGTTTTCACAAAGTTAGTGCACTTCTATAACCAATACCCAAATCAAGAAATATAGTACAAGAACAAAAGCTGCTTTAACATTCAGAGTTCAAATTAAAAGAAAAATAAAGGAGGGACGCCTGGGTGGCTCAGCTGGTTAAGCGGCTGCCTTCGGCTCAGGTGATGATCCCAGCGTCCTGGGATCGAGTCCCACATCAGGCTCCTTGCTCGGCAGGGAGCCTGCTTCTCCCTCTGCCTCTGCTTGCCACTCTGTCTGCCTGTGCTCGCTCTCTCTCTGACAAATAAATAAATAAAATCTTTAAAAAAAAAAAAAAAAAGAAAAACAGAGGAAAACCACATTATATCAATAGCTTTTATCAGATGAAAGCATTTGATAGAATTACCCAGTCATGATTTTATTAAATGCTTGTAACAATCAGTATAATAGAACTGCCTTAATCAGCTACACAGAAGATCACATTATTTTCCTATTAGATCTTTCTCCCAAAGTAACAACTCTCCTGACTTCTAACACAATAAATCAGTTTTGCCTGTTTTCAAACTTTATGTAACTAGAATCACAGTGTGCACTCCTTTGTGACTGGCTTTTTCTACTTAACATTATGTTCTTGAGGTTCATCCATGCGCTGTGCACTACAATAGTTCATGTATTCTCACTGCTGTATGGTATTCTCTTACACAAATATACCACCATTTAGTTATCCAGTTTGCTGGTTTTGAACATTTGGATTGTTTCCAGTTTTTGCCTGTATGAATATGAACACTCTTATACATGTGTTTTAGAGAACACTTGTTAATATTTTTGTTGGATATATACCTAGAAGCGGAACTACCTAGAAGTGGAACTGTAAGGTCATGGGGGTACAACTATGAGTTAAGTTCAACTTTAGTGAGGGAGAGGGGAACTATTAACCAGAGTGGTTAAAGCAATTTATATTCTACCACCTGGGGAAAATGAGCTACAAATGCAACACATCCTCATCAACATTTGATACCACCGGTCTTTTAATCCAAGCCACTCTGTAGGTAGAGTGGTATCACATAGTAGGTTTAATCTGTATACTGCAGATGACTAATGAGATTGAAAATCTTTTAATATGTGTGTATGCCCATTTAAGCACTTTGTCTAATTTTTCTATTGGGTTATCTGTCTTTCTATTGCTGTTTTTATATATTCTGGCCAAGTTCTTTGTCAGATATATGTAATGCAAGTTGCAAATACTTTTTTTTCCAATTGCAAATATCTTTTTCCCACTCTGTGGCTGCTGTTCATTCTTAACTGTATATTTTAGTAAACAGAATTTCTTAATTTTAATGTAGTACAATTTATCATTTTTTCCTTTTATTGTTAATGCTATATGTATTCTGTTTAAGAATCTTTACCAACCCTAAGATCATGAAGATAATGTTTTCCTAGAGCCATACTAGAAGAAAATTATGAAAGAAAAAATTTCATTGGAAAAAGCAAACATATAATTAAAGTAGTAGATCAATCACTTATAAAGCAAGTATGAAGACCAAAAGACAAAAGTAGTAAAATGAACCACATATATAGCAATTAGTCCAGGGATACACAAAAAGATGTAAACTTTTAATACATAAAATGCTTGAAGGTGGTAAAAATTTAGTGCTTTTAGAATGTGCCTGAACTAAAGCAACCACCAACTTAAAATAGACTGTTATAGGGGTGCCTGGGTGGCTTAGTTGGTTGAGAATCCAGCTCTTGGTTTCAGTTCAGGTCATGATCTCAGGGTCATGGGATTGAGCCCCAGGTCAGGCTCTGCACTAAGTGGGGAATCTGCTTGAGGGCTTCTCTTTTTCCCTCTCCTTCTACCCCTTACCCATTCTCTCTCTTTCTCAATATAAATAAATAAATCTTAAAAAAAAAAAAAAAAAGACTGCTATATACATAAAGTGTTATATATGAACTTCATGGTAGCCACAAACCCAAAACCTATAATAGATACAAATAAAGAGAAAAGAATCCAAGAATAACATTAAAGAAAGTTATCATTTCACAAGGGAAGAGAGCAAGAGAAGAATGGAAAAGAACTACAAAAACCACAAGAAAACTATTAACAAAATGGTGTTAACTACATGCCTATATGCTCCAACCAAAACATACACAGTGACTGAATAAATAAAAAATAAAATCCATCTATATGCTACCTACAAGAGACTCATTTCAGACCTTCAAACTGAAGGAATGGAAAGATACTCCATGCAAATGGAAAAGAAAAAAAAAAAAAAAGCTGGGTTGTAATACTTACATGAGACAAAACAGACTTTAAAACAAACATTGTAACAAGAGCCAAACAAAACCATTACATAATGATAAATATGCAATCTTCCCAGACGGAATCAGGAGGAAACAGAGAATATGAACAGATTACTAGTTATAAAACTGAAACAAACAAAAGTCCAGGACCAGGACCAGATGGCTTCACAGGTGAATTCTACCAAATATTTAAAGAGTAAGTATCTATACTTTACAAACTATTTCCAAAAAAGTGCAAGAGGAAGAAATGCTACCAAATTCATTCTATGGGACCAGCATTACCCTGGCACCAAAACCATACAGAGACATTATGAAAAAAGAAAATTATAGGTCAGTATTCCTGATGAACATAGATGTAAAAATCCTCAACAAATATTAGAAAAACAAATTCAATAATACATTAAAAGGATCATTCACCATCATCAAATGGGATTTGTTTCAGAGATGCAACATGGTTAATACCTACAAATCAATCAATGTGATACGCATTAAAAAAAACAGAGAATAAGAGTCATATAGGTATCTCAAATAGATGCAAAACATCAAACAGATGCTTGTCTGACAAAATTCAACACCCATTCATGATAAAAAACTTATTACTGTAGGTATAGAAGAAACACACTTCAACATAATAAAGGGTATATATGACAAGCCTACAGCTAACATCATACTCAATGGTGACAAACTGGAAGATTTTCTTCTAAGGTCAAAAATAAGACAAGGATGCCCACTCTTACCACTTTTATTCAACATGACACTGGAAGTCCTAGCCACAGTAACCAGACAAGAAAAGAAATAAAAGGCATCCAAATTGGCAAGAAAGAAGTAAAACTGTCACTACCTGCAGATGACACGATATTATATACAGAAAACCCCAAAGACTTCACCAAAAAAAAAAATTAGAATACATAAATTCAGAAAAGTTACAGGACACAAAATTAATATACAGAAATTTGTTGTATTTCTAGACATTAATAACAAAGTGGCAAAACAATCCTATTTACACTGGCGTCAAAAAGAATAAAATACCTAGCAATAAATTTAACAAAGGCAGAGAAAGACCTGTACTCTGAAAACTATAAGACATTGATGAAAGAAACTGAAAATGACACAAATGGAAATATATACCATGTCCATGGATTGGAAGAATGTTGTTAAAATGTCCATTACCCAAAGCAATCTACAGATTCAATGCAATCCCTTTCGAAATTCCAACAGAATTTTTCACAGAACTAGAACAAATAATCCTAAAAATTGTTATGGAACCACAAATACCTCAAATGGCCACAACAATCTTGAGAAAGAAGAACAAGGCTGGAGGTATCACACACTCATTTCAAATCCTACTACAAAGCTACAGTTATCAAAACAGTACAGTACCGGCACAAAAAGAGACACACAGATCAATGGGACAGAACAGAGAGCCCAGAAACAAACCCATGCTTCTATGGTCAATTAATCTTCAATAAAAGAGGCAAGAATATACAATGGGGAAAAGACAGTCTTTCAATAAATGGTGTTGAGAAAACTGAACAGGTACAAGCAAAATAATGAAACTGGATCACTTTCCTATACCATAAACAAAATAAAATGGATTAAAGACCTAAATGTTAAGCCTGACACCATAACACCCCTAAAAGAAGACAATAAACTCTTAAACATCTGTCTCATTAATATTTTTTGGATCTGTTCTTCAGCCCAGGATGACAAAAGCAAAAATAAATAATTGGATCCACACCAAACTAAAAAACTTTTTCACAGTGATAGAAAGCATCAGCAAAATGTAAAGGAAACCTACTGAATGGAAGAAGATATTTGTAAGTGATATTCTAATAAAGAGTTAATATCCAAAACATATAAAGAACTCATATGAACTCTCAATACCAAAAAAACCCACAACCTGATTAAAAACTGAGCAGTGGACCTGAATAGATGTATTTCCAATGAAGTCATACAGATAGCCAGCAGACATATGAAAAGATGCTCAACACCACTAATCATCAGGAAAACACAAATCAAAACATACTGAGATATCACCTCATAGCTGTTAGAATAGCTAGTATAGGGGGCGCCTGGGTGGCTCAGTGGGTTAAGCCTCTGCCTTCGGCTCGGGTCATGATCTCAGGGTCCTGGGATCGAGCCCCACATCGGGCTCTCTCCTTGGCGGGGAGCCTGCTTCCTCCTCTCTCTCTCTCTGCCTGCCTCTCCGCCTACTTGTGATCTCTGTCTGTTAAATTTAAAAAAAAAAAAAAAAAAAAAAAAAAAAAAAAAAAAAAAAAAAAAAAAAAAAAAAAAAAAAAAAAAAAAAAAAAAAAAAAAAAAAAAAAAAAATAAAAAAAAAAAAAAAAAAAACAACCAACAACCCAAGAAATAACAAGTGTTAGGATGTAGAGAAAAGGGAACCCTCAAGCACTGTTGGTGGAAATGTAAATTGGTGCAGTCAGCATGGAAAACAGTATGGAGGTTTTTAAAAAAATTAAAAGTAGAAACACTATATGACACTACTTCTGGGTATTTCTCCACTCAAAATGAAAAAACTAATTCAAAAAGATACATGCACTCTTATGTTCACTGTAGCATTATTTACAATAGCCAAGATATGGAAGCAACCAAACTGTCCATTGATAGATGAACAAAAAGGACATGGTATATATAATGAAATATTACTCAGACATAAATAATGAAATCTTGTCATTGTAACAACATGGATGGACCTAGAAGGTATCATATAAAGTGAAATGTGTCAAAGAAAGAAATACTGTATGATTTTATTCATATGTAGAAACTAAAAAAATAAATAAAACAAAACAAAAATATATTCATAGATACAGAGAACAAATTTTGGTTGCCAGAGAGGTGCAGGGTGGGCAAAATAGATGAAGGGGATTAAGAGGTACCAAATTCCAGTTATAAAATAATTCAGTTGACAAGACTGTAAAATTCAACATGGGGAATATAGTCAATAATATTGTAGTAATTTTGTATGGTAACAAATGGTAACTATACTTACCATGGTGAACTTTTTTTTTTTTTTTAAGATTTTAAAAAAATCTTCACTTCACTTAATGCAGAACCTGACATGGGGGGGTCAATCTCACAACCCTGAGATCATGACCTAAAGATAAAATCAAAAGTCAAACACTTGAGGTGCCTGGGTGGCTCAGTGGCTTAAGCCTCTGCCTCCGACTCAGGTCATGATCTAGGTCTTGGGATTGAGCCCTGCATCAGGCTCTCTGCTCAGCAGGGAGCCTGCTTCCCCACTCTCTCTCTCTCTCTTTCTCTGCCTGCCTCTCTGCCTACTTGTGATCTCGGTCTGTCAAATAAATAAATAAAATCTTAAAAAAAAAAAGTCTTAAAAAAAAAAAGTCAAACATTTAACCAACTGAGCCACCCAGGTGCCCCAATACGAGGATTTTTAAAATAACTTTATGCCAATGAATTTGAGAATTTAGGTGAAATGGACAAATCCTTAGGAAAACAGAACTTATTATTAAAACTTACAAAAGGGTGCCTGGCTGGCTCAGTCGGTTAAGCATCCAACTCTGATATCAGCTCAAGTCATGGTTGCAGGGCTGTGGGATCAAGTCTCACACATCAGGCTCGATGCTCAACAGGGAGTCTAGTATCGGGTCTATAATGAGCAGTTAATATTTAAGACTAGTGACTTGTGTTGTTACAGGGCTTCACTAACACTTCACTAATATATCACTAATACTGATGTTTTCTTCCCAAAGTATCTTTTATATAAATAGGGGGGTCCCTCATGATAAATTGGATACTCTTACTATAGCACATACAAATTAGTCTAAGTCAGGATAATCAAGGTCTGGGGAAGTAACAAATATTTCCAATACTTTTAAATAACTTAGCAAAACAAATTTATTTCTTGCTCAACATGGTCTACTAACTCAAATTACACTTAAACAATTAACTGCCATTCATTTAAGCAAGCAATAATTTTACATGTGCTGTGTGTGTGTATATATGTGTGTAATTTTTCTACTGACATGCACTCAAGAATATACTAATTAGCTAGTCGGCTTACTGTGACTGAAGACAGGAAATCTGTACTCGATCTTAGCCAAAAGGCCGAGAAGCAATGAAGACAGGAAATCTGTAATTAAAGTCCTTATTTACAGATAAGGAATATGCATGAAGTCCTTATAAATTTTCATGCAGCCATGTTTTGATTTTCACTAAGATGTTAGAATTCCTTGTAGTATAAACTTTTCTGCTTGGCAATTTAGCCTTTCTCTAAAGACCCCATTATTCCTATTACTGTTTTTGCAATAAACACCGTGGACAACAAAAAAATACTACATTTAAAAAGTGACTGATTGGCTATATTATTGCCTCAGAGTTTCTTATCTTCTGCCCTGTACATTTGTGAGACAGACAGGGCTTATACAGACTGGGAGATTAATGAGATCTTTCCAAAAATATTCCATTTTCAATGTCTACTTAGTATTCAAAATTCTATCTAGTTTGACAGTTCCAACAAGAACAGTGTTTGGAACTTTGCCAAAATCAAGTTTATTGGTCATGAAATAGTTCTAAAATGTTAATAGTTTGGAAGAAAAGTGGTATTTGTGCCAAAGACCAAGTTCTTATCCAAGTCACCTAAAGATAAGCAGTTTAGCAACAGAAAATGTCATGTTCACAAGATAGTCTAATCAGTAGGTCTAATAACAAAGAACTGAAGTGGGTATGCATGTGTGTGAATGTGTGTGTGTGTCTTGATAGATTTAAAGCCTTAATCCCAACAAAAATCCAAAACTTCACATAAAACACTGGGAAGCTGTGCAACATACTAATTAAGAATTCAGGCTTCTAACTAGTCCTTCTGGGTTTGAATCCTGGCCTGTCACTTATTAATTCTGTCTTTAAGAAAGTTATTTAACTTGTTTACATCTCAGTTTCCTCATATACCATATGGGTTTAAAGAATAACTACTTCACAGTAGAATTAAATGAGTTAATATATGTAAAGGGTTTAGATCAGTGCCAGGCACACTGAAAGTATTAAGTAGTTAGTAAACCCACCACAATCCACTGCTTTAAAAAAAAGTAAAGGGAGAGAAAGAACTTTTAACAAAAAAGTCAAAGTTCAAAATTTTAAATGTCACAAGAAGTTGTTCATATACTTTCAACCTAATGTCTACCAAAGTTTCAAAACCTTTACTACTCCACTAAACAGTATTATTCCTATATATGATGATCCAATCAAGTGAACACCTAACTAAGCACTTGGACATAAAGACAAGAGCATTACAACTGTTGTTTAAAACCTTATAATCATTATTAACAATTATTTAGAATATAAGATCATATATAATTAGATGCTAAACTCTGTGGTAAAGAACACACATTTTGACTAAGATAACAGGGAATTCCATGAGAGATGATACAAATATACCTAATGTACTATAGGTTACTTCCAGTACAAAGAGCTTACTCCACATTATGCCAACCATAAAGAGGGCCAAATAAGCAAACCCTTCCTTACCTCCTTCCTGCAAAAAAGAAAAAAGAAAAGCTTAAAAAAATATTTGGCTAATGTAATTCCTGATAGCAAAAGTCAGACCTTTTATGTATATTGTGTTACTATACGTATCTATAATACCATAGGCACTTAATTTCACCAGCAGAGTTGTGCTGGGCTGCTCATTCTAAAAATAAAAAACAAAAGTCCCTATTTAATTGGTTAAGAAAGAGAAACAAAAAACAGACCAACTCTACCTTCTATGTTAAGTTTAGTACTGACATAATTTCTGGCCTAAAAATCATAGACCTGGGAATAATTTTAAAAACTACGGTCCAATTACTTTACAGAAAAAAAGGAGTTTAGATCTAAAGAAGTTTAATGATTTGTCCTAAGTCACACAGCTAGTATTGGCTGTACCAACATTAGAACTCAACTATGCTGATTAGATTCTAAGGGTCTGTTTTCCATTTCAACCTACTGCCTGTATTGATCTCTGTGCAACACCAAAATGAATAAATAAGTAAGTAAATACATAAATAGACTCGGGTAATGCTTTTACATCATCCTACTTAACATTATATTTTGTCCTAAAGTAAAACAAAAGAAATAATGAATTCTGGAGTTTTTTCTTACCAAGTATCAACAAATATTCAGCACTTTTTAAACAAAAAATCTATAATTTGACTGCTTATATATACTGAAACAATTTCCCATATAGTTTTATCATATTTGAAATATTTTCTACATTTATTGATTTGAGAATTTTAGTATGCTAGAAATAAATACTAAATAATTAATGACTTGCCTATAGATGGATTTACAAATATACAATAAGACCACTAATACAACGAATATGTTAAGAAAAACTCTTACAACTCACAGCAATTCTACATACAGTCGTTTAATTTGACAGTATAACATTACTACGGGTAAAATACCATTTAGATAAAGACAGCTTAATCACTGCACAAATGGAATTTATTGATCTACCATAAAATGAGTTTATCGGCCAGTTTAAAGTATTATTTCCAAGCTATACAACAGTTTGTTTTGCAAATGTTATACTGAATATCATTTATAAGAATTTAATTAGATTAAAAGGTTCTAGTACTACAAATGAATTTTTGAGATACATATTTTTATTACTAACAGCAATTCATACATGTACTATTTCTGATTCATACATGATTTTATCTTCAAGAAAGTTAATAATATTGCTAATATCGTTAGATATATTTTTTGAGACACATATTGGAGACTTAATCATATAATTAGCATTGATAAGTATACTGTTGGTGGTTCCCTCATATAACATGTATAAAATAAGTCTTTCAAAAGTGAAGCCCCTTAAGATTGAAGAAAACACTACAAAGGCTGAGAGAATGTAAGGCTTATCTAATTATTCGTTTCTCTCCAAGAGGCTTAAAACTTGAGAGATTTTCTAATAATTTTCATTATTTTTCTAGTATTAGGAGAGGCAATATAGTATAATGGATAAGCACTGACATTTAGCTTAAAAAAAAAGGGGGGAGTTCAAATTCTGACTCTGCCACTACCAGCTCTATTACCTTGGATAAATTTTCTTTATTTGTAGAATGGGGGTAATCATACATACCATGTAGGCTAATTGTGAGGACCAAGTTAAATAACATGGAAATAAAATCACCTGGTTTGGATTCAACCAAAGAACAGCTGCTCAAAAGAAGTTAAACTCCAAACTTCCTCAATTCCCCAAATTCAGAAATGGTGATTGGGATGGCTGGGTGGTTCAGGCAGTTATGTCAGGCTCCCAGCTGAGTGATGAGTCTGCTTCTCCCTCTCCCTTTGCTGCTCTTCTTACTTTCGCTAGCGCGCTCTCTCTCTCTCTCTTAAATAAATAAAATCTTTAAATAAACATAAATAAATAAAATTTGCTGCTTTGAATTCAGACTGCCATTGATCATAATAGTAACCACCACCCTGGTTTCAGCCACTAGAATCAGTAATGTAATCACACTACCAAACAGAATATTTAAAGAGATAGGCTCATTCTAAAGCAGATAATAAAATCATCTTCCCATTTGTAATGACTTCTAATAATGTTATTTTCATAATCTGGATATGTAAATAAAATATTCCTCAAGCTGCCTTTCTCCTGCTGAAATTGGGAATAACTCACTTTGTTAACTAGAATCCATTATCAACAGAATCAAATCATAATTACCCAACTGATGTGATGTGACAGAAATGTTATCTTTCAATTTATATGTATGCATATAACATATACATATATGTATATGTATACATATAACATTCAAGTTATATGTATTTTAAGCATACATTCTATGAAATTCTCAAAAGGACTTTATATAGCATACAAACAGAAAAATCTATTTAAATAACTTGGCATCCCTGCACTTAGCCTAATAGATTAAAAATAGGCCTTCACAAAACAGAAAAAGTAAATATAAAGCTCTAATAGGATAAAAATCAGTCACTAAAACTTTATGTCTTCATTTTATTCTGTTAGAAGCTAAACTCAAACTAAAAACGCAGTTACTGAATTACAGGATTTTTTAGCAGTAGTCTTTGAAATGCAAGAAAGTAGATGATGAGTATTCCACACATTTTCATTAATTCAGTTCAATGAAGCAACATCGTATTTTCAAGCAGTCAATTTAATGTTTATGTAAATTGGGGCAAATTTAAAAATATTCATTCCTAATCTCTTCACCTAATATTAACTGATTAGTTATAAGAATATAACAAAGGCTGAATAAGGTGACAGACATCCCAAGAAAGTATCAGGTTTACTTGTTCAGTTAATAGTCAAAGAGAAAGATCTCACTGAAGACCTTAAGATTTCTTTTTCTACCAGTGACATTTGTCAATCCAAAGCAACCTCTAGCACTAGCAGAATTTATTACATTTTCCCTTGCCTTGCAAGTATATTTAGTCACAGATATAATCTATGAATAGATCATAAAGCAATCTAGCTTTAGACAATAATGAAATTATCATTCAAATACTCAGCTATATAAAAAGTGACATTCATTCCACTATAATAAGTAGAAAAAGCCAAAACTCATATGGAAATGCATATTTATTATAAAATATAGCTAAATAGCCAGAGATGATAGCAAGTAGTTCAATCAAAACTATATTGGAGGGACACCAGTGGCTCAGTGGGTTAAGCCTCCACCTTCAGCTCAGGTCAGGATCTCAAGGTCCTGGGATCAAGCCCCACGCTGGGCTCTCTGTTCAGCGGGAAGACTGCTTCCCCCTCTCTCTCTCTGCCTGCCTCTCTGCCTATTTGTGATCTCTCTCTGTCAAATAAATAAGTAAAATCTTAAAAAAAAAAAAAACAACTATATTGGAAAAGACTCTACCCACTTGGTTGATCACAAAAGGAGAAAATCAAAAGAAAAGGGACCAGCTACCCATTCACAAATATGGATAGCATATTAACATTATCGGTCATTTAGGAAATGCAAATTAAAACCACTACACATACATTAGAACAGAAAAGACAAAAATGAACTGATAATACCAATGTGCTAATAAAGAGAATACGAGAATACAGAGCAATAGGAACTCTCATACTCTGGTGATAAGAATGCAAAATTGTTATAGCCACTTGGAAAAAAGTTTGGCAGTTTCTTAGAAAATTGAATATATATTTAAAGTCCATAATCCCACTCCTAGATATTTACCCAAGTGAAAACAAACAAAAACCACACAAAAAATACAAAACAAACAAAAAACGCTTCATGTAAGTAGCTTTATTCGTAATTGCCCAAAGCTGAAAACAACCCAGATTTCTCTCAACAGGTAAATGGATAAACAAACTCTGGTATGCTACATGGCAATAAAAAGGAACATACTAGTGATTTATAAAATAGATAAATGAATATTAAATGCATTTTGTTAAGTGAAAGAAGCAGGTCCTAGGAGACTACACACTATGAGACTCCAATTATACAAAATTCTGGAAAAAGCTAACTAAAGACATAAGTACTTGCTAGGCTTTGGGAGAGGTGGGAAAAGGGGTTGACTACAAAAGGGGAACACAAGAACATTTTGTGGGTGATGGAACTCTTGTTAGCAGATATAGGACTCTGTACATTTCCACAGAACTATATAACACAAGAAGTGAATTTTATTGAATATAAAGGTTTTAAAAAACCAAACCAGAGAGTCTGAAAAACTGAAGATGGAACGCAAACTGCGATAAATTGAACCTAACTGTATTACAAATGGAAAACATAGCAGACTGAAGGGGATATGGGAGAAAAGACCTGACTTAACGAGCTTTGGAAAAGAGCATTTTGGGGTGCCTGGGTGGCTCAGTGGGTTAAGCCTCTGCCTTCGGCTCAGGTCATGATCTCAGGGTCCTGGGATCGAGCCCCGCATTGGGCTCTCTGCTCAGTAGGGAGCCTGCTTACCCCTGCCCCAGCCTACCTCCACCTACTTGTGATCTCTGTCAAATAAATAAAGAAAATCTTAAAAAAAAAAGGCATTTTGACTGGATTCCGTGAGAATAAAGATAGAAAAAATTGTACACAAAAACTGTATTCTACTTGGTAAATTTGTTTCTCACAGAAGTATGGGTGAGCAATTCTGAAACTACCATACACGGATAGTAAATATATAATTATATATAATTATATATATACACAATATACAATATATATTATACATTATATAATATATAATATATATTATATATGTATATGTACTATATATTATATGTATATGTAATATATATTATATGTATAAATGTATATATTATTGTCTATGTATATACATATATATGTATATATGTATACACATGTATACATATATATGTGTGTGTATACATATATGTATATATAATGTATATACATTATATATACATATATACAATTATATTATACATTATATATTATACATATACAATAATATATTGCAGATGAGACTCAGGTTTCTCACTGTGGGCAAAGTAAGTTACAAATAAGCAAAAGGAAAATGCTAGAATAATCCCTATGGTGCTAGACTGGAGATGGAAGTATCCGTATCAAATGTTTTATATATATACAGATAGTACATACACAAATAAACACAGATGTGTGTATATATTTGGCTTAGTATACATGCATACATTTCTTAGCTCTGAAAGGCCTAGAAGCAGTTAACGCCTGAGTAGCAATGAGCACACCTAGCAACCAGATGTTGGCCTCTAAATACTATTCTCCAATAAGCTGGACCTTGGAGCTGTGGGTCCAATAAGCTACTTGGAGACGTGGGTGATTTCAGGCCTGGGGAGGAAAAATATCAGATGAGCCTGAAGCATCTTGTGGGGACAGAGAGTAAGAAATGGCTGGAAACAACAACAAAAGACCTGTTGAAAGGACACAGAGGCAAACTCCAAAGGGCCAAAACTGAAACAATCTGAGCAACAAAAGATATCAATACTAGTACTGATCCTAATCCAGAGAATAAAGAATGGCTCAGATGGTTAAGCGTCTGCCTTCAGCTCAGGTCATGATCTCAGGTTCCTGGGATCCAGCCCCACATCGGGCTCCCTGCTAAGCTTCCCCCTCTCTCTCTGCCTGCCTCTCTGCCTACCTGTGATCTCTCTCTGTCAAATAAAATAAAATCTTTAAAATAAATAAACAAATGTAGAAGACAGGCATGGGATAGATAAATAAATAGATAAATCACCAACAAAACAGACTAATCGTTGCTTCAGGCAAGATCCACCAATCAATGCCAAAATTAGTGGCCAAATTTTTAAAGAAACAGGGTATTTGTGTAACTTCAAAATATTTTCCCCCAAAATATTTATTAAGGGAAAAATAGTAAATTTACAGTGGAGAAATCTGGCAGAAACCTCTATAACCAGGTGATAAAGGTTAATAAAATCACCAGTAATAAGACATGCTGACATCATATAACCCGATTATCATATGCTGAGGAGGACACATCACCTCTCTGGCATTCTTTTCCAAAATCTCTAAGTTTACTTTAATCATGAGAAAACACCAGAGAAAACCACATTGAATGATATTCTACAAATGTCTACTTGATCAGTCTTCTTGCAAAGTGTGAATGAAAAATAAGGGAAGACTGAGGAACTGTCAAAAATTGGAGGAAATGAAGGAAATATAACAAATAAATGTAATGTGGGATCCTGAAAAAAGAACAGTAGTGGAAATACTGGTGAAATTCTAGTAAAGTCCATAGTTTAGTAGGCTATGGTGATTATTTAGTTTTGATCACTGTACCAAGGCTACATATGTTAACATTAGGAAAAGCTGAGTGAATAATATAGAAAAACCACATACTATCTTTAGAACTTATTTCCACATCTAAAATAATTCTAAAGTAACAAGTTGTTTTAAAAAGATCTTAAAAAAAAAAAGCCTTTATTCCTCTCTTTCAAAAGTATAGCAAATCTTGTGAATAAAACTTTTTAAGAATTTGCAAGAAAACAACTATGTTATAAAGAAAGGCTTTAAAAAATATATCACTTAAAGTTTAAGAAAATCCCATAGTGATCAATGAATGTGTTTTTGCATTATCTCCTGTAAGGATAAACTTTAAAGGCTCATTTCTGTATTAGTTTCTTTATAACCCTAAAGACTATATAATGACATCATTAGGGTCTAAAAAATCTGACCAAATGTTTGTGTCCCCCAGAAATGTATGTTGAAATCCTAGTCCCCAATGTGATGGTGGGGCCTTTGGGAGGTGATCAGATCATGAGAGGAGAGCCCTCATGAATGAGGCCCCAGAAGGCCTGAAAGTGGGCATTAGTACAGAAAAAACTTCAGTAAAAGCTGTCTAGTGCTGGAGAGGAGAAGGGATCTACCCAAAGGAAACTATGGAAATCTCTCCCCATTCTCTCAAGTTCAGCATCCTGTAGTAGCTGTGGCAATGGAGGCCCATTAGGATCCTAAAACTCTGAGGAAGGGGAAACCTTCCTCTGTGATTAGAGGAGCTGTCGTCCCAAGAGGATATGGTGAATCTCTTTGATTTTTCTCTGTAGTTCTGCTACTTGGCCCTGGATATGGGCACAGTTGTAGGGAATGCACATTAGAGAAGAATAAATAAAGCTCCACCTTTCTGGTCGGAGAATAGAAAAGGGAGCCCCAGGGAATCAGAAATTACTGGGAGATCCCAGAGGAGGAGCTTAGGAAACAATAGTTCAAGTTGTTTATGAACTCCCCAGGCTCACCCTCAAGCAGCCTATGTGTGGATCTGACCCGAACAAATATATATAGACTTTGAAACTTGAATTATGATACAGACCACTACCCAAGTTCCAGACTGACCCATGTGTGGTGCACATGTAGGACAGATCCAAATAACATGGCAAAGGCTTTGAAAATTTAACTAATACTGTAAACAGAACCCAGAGGAACTTGCAGTCTTAACCCAATGTGGTTATTTGCCTATACAAACAAATATATCAACATTCTATATGGAATTTGAACAAGATGCAAAGTCTCATAACCTACCAAACTGCCCAGAATATAACCCAAAATTACTTGGCAAATGAAGAACCAGGAAAATCTTGACTTGCATGAGAAAGGATGCCTACACCAAGAAAACACAGATGCTGGAACTATCTGAGGAAGATATTAAAGATATGAAGGCAACAATTATAGAATGCTTCACCAAGTAAAAGCAAACATTCTTGAAACAAATGGAAAATATAAAGTCTCAAAAAAGAAATAGAAGATTAAAAAAAAGAACCAAATACAAATCTCAGAAGTGAAAAAATACCAATAACCAAAATTAAAAGCTCACTAGATGAGCTCAATAGAACAGAAATGACAGGGCACCTGGATGTCTCAGTAAGTTAAGCCTGTGCCTTTGGCTCAGGTCATGATCCCCCAAGTTAGCCCCAAGTCCGGCTCCCTGCTATGCAGGGAATCTGCTTCTCCTTTTCCCTCTGCCACTTGTATTCTTGTTCTCTCACTTGCTTTCTCTCCCTCTCTCTCAAATAAATAGAATCTTTAAAAAAAAAAAATAGAGATGACAAAAGATGAAGTCAATATACTTAATATAGATGAACTGAAATCACCCAATGTGAACAATAGAGAAAAAGATTAAAAAAAAAAAAAGATGAGTACCTCAGATCCCACATTTGTGACACTAGAATTCCAACAAGAGAGGAGTTCAGTATTTGCTGATTTTATTCAAAGACAAACTTAAAATTTTAAGAAGCTCAGCAGATTCTCCAAACAGAATAAATACAAAGAAATCTATGGCCAGCCAGATACTAATAAAAGTTCAGAAAACTTTAGACAGAAAGTCTTGAAAGCAGCCAGAAAAATTTAGTATTATTTAGAGGAGAAAAGTGTTCAAGTGACTGTGCATCTATTTTCAGAATACATGCAGGTCAGAAGGAAGTAGAACATTTTTAAAGTGCTGAAAGAAAAGAACTGTCAACCTAGAATTACATATCCAGCAAAAATATCCTTCAGTGATAAAAGTGAAATAAAGACATTCTTAGATGAAGGAAAACTTAAAGAATGTTTTGACAGCAGGAGTGCTTTAAAAGAATTGCTAAAGGAAATTCTTCCAACAGATGGTAAATAACACCATAAGGGAACTTTGAAACATCAGTAAGGAAGAGCAATGTAATTGTCAAATATATAATTAAATATAATAGACCATTCTTAGCCTTTTGAGTTCTCTAAATATGTTTGATAGTTGAAAGCCCAAAGTATAACATTGTGTGATGGAGCTTTCAATATATGTCATACAACATAATATATAACACAACAGCATAAAGTGGGTGGGGTGGTAAAGGGGCTGTATGCTCGTAGAGTTTCTATGTGCCACATTAAGTAGTAAAATCTTGATTCTAAGTAAACTGAAAAGCACACTGTAATCTCTAGAGCAACCACTAAAAAACAAACTATAAAAACACAATCAACAGGGACGCCTGGGTGGCTCAGTTGGTTAAGCAGCTGCCTTCAGCTCGGGTCATGATCCCAGCGTCCTGGGATTGAGTCCCACATCGGGCTCCTTGCTCGGCAGGGAGCCTGCTTCTCCCTCTGCCTCTGCCTGTGCTCGCTCTCTCTCTCTCTGACAAATAAATAAATAAAATCTTAAAAAAAAAAAACACACAGTCAACAAATTATAATGGAATACCTAGCCAATACACACACACACACGGACACAAATCAAATACTCCAAAAGAAGGCAGGAAAGGGAAAATAGATAAAAACAGGAGTAACAAATGGAAAAAAAGAACAAGAAAATGGTAGAGGTAAATTCAAATACATCAATAATTACATTAAATGTAAAAGATCTAAACACACCAATTAAAGGAAAGTCAAGGGGTGCCTGGGTGGCTCAGTGGGTTAAAGCCTCTGCTTTTGGCTCAGGTCATGATCCCAGGGTCCTGGGATCGAGCCCCACATCGGGCTCTCTGCTCCGCGGAAAGCCTGCTTCCTCCTCTCTCTCCCTGCCTGCCTCTCTTGCCTACTTGTAATCTCTGTCAAATAAATAAATAAAATCTTAAAAAAAAAAAAAAGGAAAGTCAAAAAAGAATAGTAAAAGAAACATTCTTTAACTATAATAGCATAACTAGTAAGCCACTGCTGAAAGACGCCAGGAGTCAAGAAAAGTGAACACCTTCAGAAGGTGGCAGGAACAAGGAAATATATTAACCCATTGACCTACCAGAAAGCAGTAAGAATCTTGTTGACACCTGGAATATAGCCCAGTGAAATGGGCTTCAAACTTCTGAGCACCAGAACAGTAAGACAATAAATTTGTGCTGTTTAAACCACTGTTTCTGGTAATTTGTTAAAGCAACAATAGAAAAATAATATGCTGGATCATAAAAGAAACCTTTACAAAAAAATTTTTTTTAATCATACAAAAGAATGTTATCTGTAACAAAATTAGAGTAGATGCCAATAACAGAAAGACAAAGAAAGAAAAGGAAATTTCAAAACACACTTGTACATAATCCATGGACCAGAGGGGAAACAGAAAAAAGAAAAGTCTAAAATAATCTAAGCTTTCATCTTAAGTGACTAGAAAAAAGAAGAGCAAACTAAAAAGTAGAAGGAAGTAAATAGTAAAGAGTAGGAATCAATGAAATCGAAAAGAACAAATAAATACAGAAAATCAACTAAAACCTAAACTGGCTCTTTTTGAAAAGATCAATACAAGCAAGACTGACAAAGACAAAAAGGGAGAAGACATAAATTCTCAATATCAATACAAATGAAGAGATTTCACAATAGATCACACAAATATTTAATTAACAAGGAAATACTGGGAGCAACTCTATGCACATACACTCAAGAACTTCCTGAAATGACAAACTACAAACATTCACTTACAATAGTATGGATGAGTTGCACAGAAGTATCAGATAAGTTGAATTTGTAGTTAAAAACTTAAAAAAAAAAAAAAAGGAATTCTTCAGGCCCAGATGTCTTCACTAATGAAATCTACCATTTAAAAAAGATTACCAGTAACTCCAGACTGATAAGACTGGAAAGTAAGAAATAAAACTGTCCCTATTTGCAAAGAACATTACTGTCTACACAAAAAGTTCCAAGGAATACAAACAAACAAACAAACCACTCCTGGAACTAATAAGTGAACTTATCATGATCAAAAAATACAAGGTCAACATCAATTATATTTCTATATACTAAACAATGAACACTTTGGAACCCCCCAATTTTTAAATAATGCCATTTATAATAGTTCCATAGAAACAAATTCCTTAGGTATAAAATCTGATAAAAACATGTATAGGATCTATATGCTAAAAACTACAAAATGCTGATAAAGTAAATCAAAGAAGACATAAGTGAATAGAAGGATATACTGAGTTCACAGACTGGAAAACTCAAAATAGTAAAAATGTCAATTCTCTCCTAAACTGGTCTACAGATTTAAGACAATAAAAATCCCAGCATTTTTTGCTGTTATAGCAAGCTGATTTTCAAACTAATATGGAAAGGCAAAAAATCTAATAGCCAAAGCTATTAAAAAACAAATTAAAAAAAAGGAAATTGGAGGAACGATACAATCCAATGGAACAGAACAGTTTCCACAAATAGCTCCACACAAACATGACCAACTGATTTTTAACAAAGGTTCAAAGATAATACAATGAGAAAAGGATAGGCTTTTTGACATATTGTGTTGGAACAAGTGAGCATCCAAATATAAAGAAAAAAATGAATTTTTACCTAAACCTCTCACTTCATATAAAAAATTAGCTCAAGCTGGGGCACTTGGGGGGCTCAGTCGTTAAGTGCCCACCTTTTGCTCAGGTCTTGATCCCGGAGTCCTGGGATAGAGCCCCCTCCCTGCTCAGCAGGAAGCCTCCTCTCCTTTTACCACTCCCTCTACTTGTGTTCCCTCTCTCGCTGTGTCTCTCTGTCAAATAAATAAAAAAATAAAATCTTTTTAAAAAATTAGCTCAAATGGATATATAAAATATAAAACTATAAAACTTTTTACACAACCCCCCTCCCAGGACAAAATTTTTGTGACCTAGGGCTAGCTAGGTAAAGAGTTCTTAGCTATGACATCAAAATACAACCCAGTAGGGTGCCTGGGTGGCTCAGTGGGTTGAGCCTCTGCTCAGGTCATGATCTCAGGGCCCCCGCATCAGGCTCTGTGCTCAGTGGAGAGCTTGCTTCCTCCAACCCCTCTGCCTGCCTCTCTGCCTACTTGTGATCTGCCAAATAAATAAATAATCTTAAAAAACAATCCAGTAAAAAAAGATAAATTGGACTTCATCAAAATTAAAAACTTCTGCTCTAGAAAGTTATCTAATATAATATAAAGACAAGCTACAGACAGGGAAACAATGTTTGTAAATAACATATTCAACAAAGAATTTGTATCCAGAATATATAAAGAACTCTCAAAACAACAGAAAGAAAACAATCCAATTTTTTAAAAAAGATTTTATTTATTTACTTGACAGAGATCACAAGTAGGCAGAGAGAGGGGAGGAAGCAGGCCCCCCCTGAGCAGAGAGCCCAATGGATGGATTCAGGGCTCCATCCCAGGACCCTGGGATCACAACCTGAGCCGAAGGCAGAGGCTTTAACCCACTCAACCACCCAGGCACCCCAAAACAATCCAATTTAAATGTGAACAAAAATCACACTGATTAGAATGGCTAAAATTAAAAACAAGCAAACAAACAAAAAAACCAGGGGCGCCTGAGTGGATCAGGTCATGATTAAGCCCCACATTGGGCTCCCTGCTCAGTGGGAAGCCTGCTTCTCCCTCTCCCACTCCCCCTGCTTGTGTCCCCTCTCACTGTGTCTGTCTCTGTCAATAAATAAATATTTTTAAAAAATAGTAAAAATAAATAAAATTAAAACAAAAACAAATACACAAACCAATAACATAGCAAAAGAAAATGCTGCGAAAGATGCAGAGCAATAGGAACTCTCATTCATTGCTGGTGGGAATGGAAAATGGAACAACCACTTTGAGAAACAATTTGGCGGTTTCTTATAAAGTTAAAAACTCCTAGATTACTTACTCAAGTGAACTGAAAGCATATTCACACAAAAATCCGTACATAACTGTTTAATAGAAGCTTTACTCATGATCAACAAAAACTGAAGGAACCAATATGTCCTTCAACGAGTTGTTAAAAACAAACAAAAAATGATTAAAGGTAATAATTTAGGTGAAACAAATTTTATTTAACACTTTATGAGGTGGATAGTCTCTATTCCAATAAGTAAAAATGGGGCAGAAGACAGGAAGCTTTTACAGGATAAAGAATAAAGAAAAAGGAAGAGGAAAATGGAAAATATCTGACTGGCTAGAACCACACAGTCAACCTCATTTGGGGTGAGAAGGCCCAGAGTTGGCCTGGTGTTTGGGAATTGTCATTATTAGAGAGCCTGTGTTTTTGGTGAAGTGGAGTGTTTACAGAGTCATAGTTTCAGTTTGCTGATGTGGCACCTGGAGCAGGAGCAACTTTATCTTGGGCCTAGAAAGTTATTTCAATAAGAAGAACGGATAAAATAAGTGTGGTAAATCCATACAATAGAATACTCTGCAGGAATAAAAAGGACTGAACTATTTGATTCATAAGACCAACAAGGAGAAATCTTAAATGTACTTCGCTAAGTACAGGCCCACCTGTTACTTCTGTTACATATTATATGACTGCATGTATGTGACACACTGGAGAAGGCAAAACAACATGGAAAGAAAAGAGATTAGTGGTTGTCAGGGACTGGGGGATGTGGGAATGGCTAACTACGAAGCAGGTATGTGAACTGAGATGTGGGATGGGCAGTCCTATGGGACTGAGCCCTTAACCTGTGGAATTTGCTACTATCTCCAGGTAAATGGTGTCAGAACTTAGTGCAACTTTGTGATTTATAACAAATACATACATGTGGTCATTCAGATAACCAAAACATATTTTTCATATATATTTATACTTCATCCATGGTTCCTGGCTCACAGTTCCCAAAACTCTTGGAACTTCCCAAGCAATAAGAGCAAGGGAAACATCCTTTGTTGTATTTGGCCTCTTGGCCTCGGTTCCTATAATCACTTCAGAGCCATAAAGGTGAAATGGGTGTCTTGTTACTTGTAATAAGCCCCTTTCCACCACAACTGGATTTACAGAAAGTAACTAAGGAAGGTTTCTGGAAGAAACAACCCTGGGATTAGGGAAGTTGGAAATTTAGTTCCATCCCATGAACCTCCAGGGAGGGGAGAGGGACTACAGTCTGAATCAAGTGCCATGGCCAATAATTTAATCAATTGTGTTTATGTAATGAAGCCTCCATAAAAACACAACAGGAAGGGTTTCAGAGAACTTCCAGGTGGTGAATGCATGGGCATTTGGAGAGCAGTGTGCTATCAGAGGGCATGGAAGCTTTGCACCCTTTTCCCATACCTTGCCCCAGGCTTATCTTCCATCTGGCTGTTCCTAAGTTATATACTTTTTTAATAAGCCAATAATCTAGTAAGTTAAATGTTTGAGTTCTGAAAAATACTCTAACAAATTAATCAAACCCAAGGAGGGAGTCATTGGAACTTCTGATTGATAGCTGGTTGGTTAGAATCACTGGTGACAATCTCGGCTTGTACCTGGTATATGAACTGAGGTATGGAGTGCACAGTCATATGGGATTGAGCCCTTAACCGATACTATCTCTGGGTAGATGTGTCAGACATTTACTTGAATTGTAGGACACCCAGCTGCTTGTTGGTGTGGGGAACTCCTCTGCCCTATACATGCACACATACTCAGGTTGTAACTGGGTCCAGCACTGTTTAATAGAAGAATACTCGGTGTGATGAAACTATCTGTATGGTATTGGGATAGTGACTGATGACCTGTGCATTTGTCAAAACCCACAGAACTGTACATTGCAAAAAGTGAACTTTAATGTATGCAAACTTTTTTTTAAGATTTTATTTATTTATTTGACAGACAGAGATTACAAGTAGGCAAGAGAGGCAGACAGGGAGAGAGAGGAGGAAGCAGGCTCTCCGCAGAGCAGAGAGCCCGGTGCGGGGCTCGATCCCAGGACCCTGGGATCATGACCTGAGCCGAAAGCAGAGGCTTTAACCCACTGAGCCACCCAGGTGCCCCTAATGTATGCAAATTTTTAAAAATCAACTAAGATTCTAGGGAAATTTTAAGATAGAATGCAGTCTGTGACAAATGAGTCTGACTGTATTGCAAATGAAAGGCAAAAACCCCACTTCTAACTTTAGGTTAGAAGGAAAATTAGCTGACCTAGGTAACTTTGGAAAACTGTATTTTAAATGGAAACTTTAAGGCTAAATACAAAAGGACCCATACATAAACACAGTACTCTAGTTGGTAAATTTATTTTTCATGGTAGCAATGGTTAATTCTAAATTTACTTTTTACATGTACACTGCGGTGGAACAAAAATGTAAAAAAGCCAGGTTTCTCATTCTCAAGAAAAGTTAGTAGTTAAGCAAAAAGGAGAAGGCTAGAATGAACCTTGTGGTACTGGAGCAGAGTCACAGACTTTGGTATGAACTTAACATATATACTGCTTACATAATACATAAATACATAATTATAATGTGTACATACACACAGATTAGCATACAGATGTATAATTCCCACCTTTATCCTCTGCAAAGGCTTAGAAACAGTGACACCCCAAGAGTAAGGAGTATATCCAGCACCCAGACACTGGTCTCTAAACACAATTCTCTAATACAAGAAACCAGAGCTCAGAGAAATGACTGATGCTAGGAATAGGGTGGAGAAAATACAAGATGAGTTTGGAGTATCTTGTAGTGCCAGAAATCAAGGCACTACTCAAAAAATGTCAAAGGGATACAAGGTTCAACAATGAAATAATTTTAGCAACAAAACAGATAACATTCATTGGGTTATAAGCCAACATATAAAAATAAGTATTCATAATGACCTAAATGAAAGAAAGAATTAATGAATGAATGAAAGGTAAGGGACAAACTTTCTTATGGAAGAAATCCTAATAATATATGTAGACAGACCATAAAATGAAACCATCACCCCACCTCCTTCAGTGCAGGCTAGAATTAGTGATTCACTTCCAAGGAACAGATGACATAAAGACAAAAATAATAACTTTACAGGGTAGAAACCTAGCAAACACTACCTTAACCAAATGATATCAGATACTCCCTAATATGATGTGATGAGAAGGGTACTTCACTATCCTACCTTTGATATCCTTCCCTAAAATCCTTAACATCAGTCTAATCAGAAGAAAACATCAGATAAACACAAATTGAGGGATATTCTCCAAAATACCTCACTAGTATTAATATTCAAAATTATCAAGGTTATGAAAAACAAGGGAAGACTAAGAAACTGCCACAAACCAAAGGAGAATAAGGAGATAGTAAACGCAATGTGGAATCCTTGGAACATTAAAAAAGAGACTCGTGGAAAATCTGACAAAATCTGAGTTTAAAACTTGGAATTTGGTTAACATTAAGGTACCAATGTTGGTTTCCTCATTTTGATAAATGTATTTGGTCTCGGTTTTATAAAATGTTATCATCTGGATGAGAGACATATAGGGATCCTCTACATTATCTTTGCAACTTTTCTACAAATCTAAAATTATTTTTCTAGATATAATTTAGAAATTATAATTTCTAAAATTATAAAATAAAATAAAGTTTCTGTTATTTTATAAAGTAGACAAAAGACTTGGAGAGATCCAAAAAGAATATACGTATAGCAAAAAAAACAACACATGACAAAGTGGTTGATATCATTAACTATTAGTAAAATTCATTTAAAATCATGATTATCAGGTATCATTCCAAATCTATTAGAATGGTTGTAATTAAAAAGAATGACCACTTGCAGATGCTGCTGCCCCAGGGCTGCCTGTGCCCACCCAGCCATGGTCACCGTATTGTGTTCTTGGATATCACTGTGAATAGCAAGCACTCTGGCCACATCTCCTTTAAGCTGTTTGTAGACAGAGCTCCAAAGACAGCAAAAAAATTTTGTGCTCTGAGCACTGGGGAAAAAGGATCTGGTTATAAAGGTGCTTGCTTTCATAGGATTATTCCAGTATCTACATGCCAGGGTGGTGACTTCACATGCCATAATGGCACTGGCAGCAAGTCCATCTATGGGGAGAAATTTGATGATAAAATTTTATCCTGAAGCACACAGGTCCTGGCATCCTATCCATGGCAAATGTTAGACCCTACATAAACAGTTCCCAGTTTTTCATCTGCAGTGCTAACACTGAGTGGTTGGAGAGCAAATATGTGCTCTTTGGCAAGGTGAAGGAGGGCATGAATACTATAAAAGCCATGGAGTGCTTTGGAGCCAGGAATGGCAAGACCAGCAAAATGATCACCATTGCTGACTATGGACAAATGTAATAAATTTCACTTTTGTTTTATCTTAACTACCAGACCGTTCCTTCTGTAGCTCAGGAGAGTACCTCTTCACCTCTACCTGTTTAAAATATCCTATAATCTTTGTGCTCTCACTGCAATTCTATAGGTTTTCCTTACTCCCCTCTAAGTCTAGATGGATTACAGAGTTAAGTTTATGATTATGAAATAAAAACTAAACAAACAAAAGAATGACCTTACCAAGTGCTGGCAAATAGGCAAAACAACTAGAACAATCACACATTGCTGATGGGAATACAAAGTGGTACAACCAATTTAGAAAACAGTTTGGCAATTTCTTATTAAGTAAAATTATACAATTACCAACAATCTCACTACTATGTATTTACCCAAGAGAAAAACTTGTATTCACAAAGCCAACAAACAAATGTTTATAACATCCCTATTCAAAATAGTCACAAACCTGAAACAACTCAAAGTCCTTCAATGAATTAAGGGATAAACTGTGGTAAATCCATTAAATCAAATACTACTCAGCAATAAAAATGAATGAAATAATGATATACAAAACAAGTTAGATGAAATATTAAGGCACTATGCTGAATAAATGCATTTATAACTGTCTCAAATAGCTATACTTTATGATCCCACTTAGTGGCCATTTTTGAAAACACAAAACTAAACAACAAAGTGGTTGTCAGGGGTTATGGGTGAGATAAAGAGAGTACAACTGTAAGGGCCTTTTTAGCCAGAGCAGCTCCATCTGGTTAAACAGTGATTTTGTTGTTTATGCAGTAAAACTTAAACAGACCCTGCCCCCTCACCCCACCCCACCCCCGCCCGAGCGAACTTACTTAAAAACAAGTCCCAGAAACCAGTCCCGGGTAACAAAGCCCAAATACAAGGGTGAGTCAGGCCAAGTGGAGGTATCCAATCAGTGGGGGTGCATACTGTCTCCCTAGCTACCAAGGAGTATGGGCCCCGCCCTCTGGGTGCCTTTGGGTGCCAATTCTGACCAAGGTGATACACTAGGTCAAATATCTACTATAGGGTAAATTGTAATTCAATTGATCACTTATATGTGACCTAGCATGACTGTGCAGCTTTCTCTGTGTGTTACAATCTCACTGGCCACCTGTGCGTGGCCAGGCCCAACCACATGGCCTTTGCCCTTAAAAGCTAGTTTGTAAGGCAGAGAGAGGTCGCTTCTTTGCAAGAGACAGCCCCAGCAGGTCGGTTTGATTCTTGATGCTTGGCGCTTTGCTTGACCTTCACTTTGTATCAGTCTCGCTCCTTTGACCATGGACCTAACACAACTACAAAGAGACAGAATAAGGGAATTTTATGAACTAATGGAACCATCTGGCTATCTGGATACTGACTGTGATTACAGTTACATGAAAATCTACACACATTAAAGTTCATCAACTGTACGCACAAAAGGCAATTTTACTGCATGTTCATTAAAAAAAATAATTTCTGATACATAAACAAATAACCTTTAAGTCACAAAGATTTTTCCAGGATATTTAGTTTGGGTTTTACAGTCTGTAAGAATCCTCTCATTTATTCTGGCTACTTTTAAGATAAAACAAATGAAAATTTCTCTGCTCAGTCCTAACATATAGAATCAATAGCCTAAAAGTCAATTCCTCTAGTCAGTGCATCACCTGCAAAGGAGTCTAATCACAAACCTACCTAATTGAAGAGTAAATCTTGACAGGTACTTAAGGGCATCATAAAAGAACTTTCATTAATTAAAAAAAACAAACAAACTGATTTATAGCCAGAGAATTCCAGGGAAGGAAAAAAATGTACTTCAATGCATTGAGAACATTCTAACATTGGAGAGTAAAACATAATCATTTGTTTCCACCTTTATTATCAGGCAAAAATTGTTTTACTTGAATAAGAAGGTGAGGGGCGCCTGGGTGGCTCAGTGGGTTAAAGCCTCTGCTTTCGGCTCAGGTCATGATCCCAGGGTCCTGGAATCGAGCCCCGCATCGGGCTCTCTGCTCCGCGGAGAGCCTGCTTCCTCCTCTCCCTGTCTGCCTCTCTTGCCTACTTGTAATCTCTGTCTGTCAAATAAATAAATAAAATCTTAAAAAAAAAAATAAGAAGGTGAAGCAAAGATGTAAATCAGATAACATAATATTTCAGAAGTCTACTCTTCTGCAAGAGTTTTACCTGAACTAATACAGCACTACTCTAAGCTTCCATTATACTATACATACACATAGAACAAAACATTCAAATCCATACACAATTGGTTTAAATTTTAAAATCTAAGTAGAAAGGCACTACGTCTCCTGAAAACACCTTTTATTATTATTTAATCTGATTCCTAGGTTTATCTTAGGTATTATTTTTTAAAATCATATTCAGGCAACTATTTTATTTAAATAAAACTCACTGATTATTTAAAGAATACAATTGTTCTCAGTTGTGCTAGTAAATTCAGCAACAATTTTACATTGCTATACTTTGTTTAAAAGAATCGGGAGGTTTTTTTTTTAAAGCCAATCTCCAACTGCACTAATTTCAAATGGAAAACAAAAACCTCTGTAAGAAACAGTTTTTGCCTTAAGGCTTTTTGTTTTCCTAGTATTACATTCAATTAGAAGTGAAATGGCCTGCTTCAAGAATTTAGGTTTATTTTCCCCAGAAACACATTTGGAAAAATATATGACTTCTGAAACCATATCCTTTCAAACTGAAGCCATTTCTATGTAGCCAGGGTAAGAATTCACTAAGGCCAGTTTAGTTTTAACACCCGCTAAAACTGCACCTACTGCAAATCAGTATGCTTATTCTTCCACGTAATCTTCTCAGTAAATGTTCAATTTACTAAACAAAGGCTGCTTTAATAATTCAAATTTGACGTCTAAAGATGCAAATATACCTGTCAAAAGTTAGTAAATTCCATCTCACTGTGGCATTGCATGTATTTAAGTCAATACTACATTTTAATGACCAAAACCAGAGGATTTTTTTCCCTTCTCTTTTTACAAAAATCAAAAGAACCTCAGTTATTTTTATTATTGTATTGTTATATTCCCAGCCTCCTTCAAAAGTTTCCATTTTAAAAATTTATTTACTTATTTATTTAGAATTTTTATTTATTCAATAGAGAGAGAGCGTGCAAGTGAGCAAACATGAGCAGCAGAGAAGAGCAGAGGGAGAGGGAGAAGCAGGCTCCCAGCTAAGCAGGAAGCCCGACGTGGGGACTCGAACTCAGGACCCTAGGATCATGAACTGAGCCAAAGGCAGACACTTAATGGACTGAAGTACTCAGGCGCCCCAAAAGTTTCTATTTAATAAGAATTTTTGCATATGAACAAAATCTGACAGGATACTACACTTTCCTAGACACTCACTGTAGCATTAAAAAAAAAAAGCCCACAGAAATCAACATTATCTGTTAATGCTTTCATGATTACAGTGCATTAAAACATCTCTATAAAATAAAAGCAGCGATCACCTTCCTCAACCCACATTAATATTTTGAAATTTAATAAGACAATACCCATCTTAACATAAGCAAATGAAATGAATTTTTCATCTACTGTTCTAAAATTTCTTTTATCAGTAATGAAATTTTGTATAAATATACTTAGGCTACTTGTTTGGAGACATGAAGAGTCATATGGATAAGATATCCATAAATAATGTTAAACTGCCAAAGAATCAGGAAGGAATTTGCAACAACCTGGATGGAACTAAAGGGTATTATGCTGAGCGAAATAAGTCAATCAGAGAAAGATAATTATTATATGATCTCCCTGATATGAGGAATTTTGAGAGGCAGAGTGGGGGGGGCCTTGGGGGTAGGGATGGAAAAAATGAAACAAGATGGGATTGGGAGGGAGATAAACCATAAGAGACTCTTAATCTTACAAAACAAACTGGGGGTTGCTGGGAGGAGTGTGGTTGGGTTATGGACATTGCGGAGGGTATGTGCTATGGGGTGAATGCTGTGAAGTGTGTTAGCCTGACCATTCACAGACCTGTACCCCTGGGGCAAATAATACATTATATGTTAATAAAAATAATTAATTAAAAAAAAGAATCAGGAAGGAATTTTAGTTGGAGTTCTGTGTGTACCAAAATTAAGAAGGTGCCCCAAGACCCTATGTGACATTTATGATTTGGAGCTCACACCTTTGCAACAAATATATTTGACCATTTGCCAACTGTTTTGATAAGAAGTTCTGTGATGATCAAGTTTGAAATTAATGCTGGTATATTATCTATAAAACTCACACACCAATGTTTATTTCAACCCATCATTATTAAAGTTCCTCATTGCTGCTCTGCAACATTACATAGCATAGATTAACCTTGATCATCACTGAAAAAATTAAGAATTGTCTTTAGAAGTCTTTGAACAACTGGTAAGAATCCTGTGGCTTTTCACAAAAAACAGACTGACACAGCACACAGTGGGAGAACAACAGGAAGTTGTATATGAAGACAGCTCTAGGCATAGTAAACAGATAGTCTATCTCTTCCATTATTTTATTTTTATTCATTCACTCATTTTTTCCCATTATTTTAATAGGCTATCTATCCATGGAAAAGCCATATTGAGAAGCTTATTTTAATGTGCTTCAGGGTTGGCAATTTTTTACTATCTATTGATGAATACAGGGCTTAATAGAACCGCTGATTTTTTTTAAATTGGGTAGGTACTTTCTGGCTGTTGAACCCAGGAGAAATAAAGCAAAAGTGCCAATTTATATGATGACAGAATTTGTAAAGCTGCCTTCACCACTCTGAGTTTTAACTCAGGAAAGGAAGATGGAGTACATGAAAATTCTTAAATCCTTTTACAAAATTCTTCAGCAGGAATCTTATTAAATCTTAACTTGCCATCTTAGTCTGGATTGAACTCAAAATTCCTCACTGCTTTTAGAGTAGAAAATATCAGAAGAGAGATAAATCAGATTCTTAACAATGCAAAGGAAAACCAAAGTAAGCCTTTGTGAACAGTATCTGTTAAGCACATAAGATGTAAAACACTGGTCTAGTGGTGGGATGAGGAAAGGACCTCGACAAAGAACACTAGTATCTGCTTTCAAAGAACTTAATGTAAATACAAAGAACATGAAGAATCCTTTATAAAGCACTGCTCTGGTTTGCTTGTTGTTCTAAGTTTGCTGCTACATACATACAGGCAGGGCAGGGAATGTGTCTTATTTATCACAATAGCCCCAGTGCCTATTGCAAAGCCGGGCACAATGTAAGTAATCAGAAATTATTTGCTGGACAAAGATTTTCAACAGCCATGTCAATACAGACATTTGCTTTCCTTGACTTTAATGACTTAGCCCCTTTCGACAGACAGAACAGCCCTCCAAAGATGTCCTTTCTCCTTTCACTCCTACCCCCAGCCTAGCTTTCCTTTCAGTTATTATTAAGACTTTCAGTTATTATTAAGATTAAGGATGCTAAAATAGGGAGGTTGGCCTAAATTATCCAAGTGGGTCCAATCTAATTAACCACAAAAGTCCTTTAAGGTGAAGAGGAAGACAAAAGGTAGATCACAGAGATGAGACAGAAGGAGGAGGAGGAAATACCTTAAGTGTGAAAGGGACTTGACCTGTTGTTGCTGGCTTTTAATAAATAATGCCATAAGTCAAGGTATGAGAGTAGTCTTTAGGGTCTGAGAAGGGTCCTCATGGGATAGCCAGCAAGGCAACTGGGATGTCAGCCCTACAACTGGAAGGAAAATAATCCTATCCTGATGAAATCTTGATTTTAGCCCAGCTGGACCGTCCTGACGTACAGAATGTAAGATAATTAATTTCTGTTGTTTAAGTCACAAAGCCTGTAGTGATTTGCCACTGTAGCAATAGAAAACAAATGTACCCCCTATAACTTCTACTCTAGCAACCTGAATATATAGCCTCTTGTCATCACCTTGACATTCTTTCAAAGATCTTAAATCCTTAAATGCTTCAATCTGACCACAATCTCCTATTAACTCTTCTACTTCATGCTGCTGGTACCTGTCCTTATGAAGGAAAATACCTTGTTTAAAGGAAGGGATATCCTGAAACAAAATGTGTTGTTTACTAATCCCAAATTCTATTCTTTAGTTACAATGAATGTTCAGTCAATATCCTACCAAAGAGTGCATGATTGCCCCACAGAATGATTATAATAAAACTGCAAATTTCCTTGCAACAGGCAGTACCCAGGACATACACAGGAATGTGTTATTGAACAATCCAGCGTGTCAAATCCAGATTAATTTACTTTCAAAGGAAAAGCCTTTTGTTTTTAAATCTGGAACCATTTCTTTGCCTCTTTATTTATATACTTGCTCTAAAATATTTTTAAAAACTCATAAACAATCTGTTTAACAGTAATCAGAATTTTATCTAGTTAAAACAACAGCAGAGCACGTCACAACACAGATGGCAGAAGACTTTCTCCTTGCTTGATCAGTGTCAAAGAACTGTTCTCCTATTTCATGATTAAGAAGAATTCTGTTTCAGGCCATCTCATTTACAAAACACACGCTAGTGAGTGAAAGCACAACTTTACTAAGAAAGCCTTTGTTCAGCAGAACTCTTGGCTATTTCTCAATGTAAAGATTTTTCTTACTGCCCAGATAAAACCTAGCCAAATATATGATTAAGGCATCAGAATGGATGGAAGTCTGTACTATTGATCTCACTCTGGTTCCAAGTCCATAAGAACACTCATTCCTTATGGAGGTTTTCAAACTTGGAGCTCTTAAAAATCCCAATGTTCAACTTATACCCCATACCAATGAACTCAGAATATCTGGGGATGGGACAGGCCTAAGTACTTTTAAAGATCCCAAAGTAGTTCCAGTATGATTTATGACTAGCAATGTGGCATGGTATAGTGCACTTTATGGAACTGGAGGCCTGGGATCTGGCACTGGTCCTGCCACCAGCAGCTTGGGTACATCACCGACTAGGTAGCCATTTCCTCATCTGTAAAAAGATAAGGCTGGGTAAGTTATTGCTAATATTGAACATATTATGAGTCTAGGATGAGATTCCGTAGTTCTCTTCTAAAGATTAAACTGCCTCAATTTTAAATGCCTCCCCCAAAATGCAAATCCGTGACCTGATACTTTTTCCAGCCTATTAAGAAGAGCTTATTTTTGTAAAGAAAGATTATTTTATAGTAGGGAGCAAATTTAGCTATACTTCAACTGCTCAAATTTTGATACATCATTTTGTCTATCCAGGTCATAAAGTAGTATGGACTGGGGATGATGGGAACCTTGAATGAACTTAAAATACAGCTTGCTATTAGACTATTTCTTAAACTCCCATTAAATTATATACTACATGTATTCTGATTTTCCTAAGTAGCATTCCTGGTTTTATTTTTAGGTCACAGAGGCGCAACATGATTTTAACTTTTCACTAATGTTAACTTATTTCATAAAAGCAAAGCATTAAGGACATGGGAAAACAGGGGTCGAGAGAACCCCTGAATAGCAGCTGTGTTCGGCAGCGTCAAGCTGAGCCCTCACCCTCAGCCAGCCCTCTCACAAATGTATGTTACCAGAGATGAGGGTGCTTGAAAAAAAGGCTAATCCATTCAACACGTAAGTGTTTGGGGAGTAGGTGGCACACTTCTATAATGGATCTCCAATGATCCCTGCATTCATGGTACTCACATGCTTGTGTAATTCCCTGTTCCCCTGAGTGTGGGCTGGGCCTACTGACTTCCTTCTGAAGATCAGAATAGGGCAAAAGTGAAGGGATGTCACTTCTGTGATTAGGTTAAAAATGATGATGATGTCCTACTTGCTAGCACTCTCTTCTGCTGGTACTCTTTCTTGCCCTCTTTCTTACTTGCTCTGAGGGAGATACTCTGGAAAGGTCCACGTAGCAAGGGACCAAGGGAGGCCTCTGACCAAAAGCCCAACAAGGAAATGAATCCTGCCAACAACTACGTGAGTGAGTTAGGAAGTGGATCCTTCCACAGTAAACTTTCAGATGAGACTGCAGGCCTACTCAACACACTGACTGTAGCCTTATAAAAGACCCACCTAAGCCATTCCTATATTCCTGACCTACAGTGAGATGATGTGTTTTTTTTTTTTTTAAAGATTCTATTTATTTATTTGATAGACACACAGGGAGAGAGGGAACACAAGCAGGGGGAGGAGTGGGAGAAGGAGAAGCAGGCTTCCTGCTGAGCAGGAAGCCCGATTGGGGGCTCGATCCCAGGACCCTGGGATCATGACCTGAGCTGAAGGCAGACGCTTAATGACTGAGCCACCCAGGCGCCCCAGATGATGTGGTTTTGAGCTGCTAAGTTTTGAAGGCAATTTATTAGGCAGCAATAGATAATATAGGCACATAACACATAACACTGAACATTGAACTGAAGGAACCAAGAGTTGAGCAATGAGTAGGATCAAGGTATTAACAATCTAGTAATGGGTGAGAGACATGTACATAAATGTAATAAAGTGTTTTAAGCAGTCTAACAGAAGTACATTATGTGCAGGGTACAGTGGCGACTTAAGAAAGAGTTTGTTTTTGGAAGGGCACAGGCAATGGAGTTCTTTGAAAGGGGGAATGTGAGTTATAAGCATGAAATATAACGGTCAGTTTGGAAAACTATAGGTAATCTGGTAAATCTGGAACATGGAGGGCAGAGATGATTATTAATCCTCCAACTTCAAAAATGTGCAAGTATTTATAGGTAGCATAAGAGTCAAAGAGCTTTCTAGTATTGTATATAGACAGTATAACTTTAATTAGTAAACTCTCAACCTCCACTAGATTACAGAACATTACTTTATTATGGAATAATATCACTAATTATGAATAAATGGTCTATGCTCCAAGATAGGACTTGGTGAGGGCCAAGCTTTCCACCTGTATACTAGATTCTCATTACCCTCCACCTATGCAAGGAATATGCTCCAGCAATATGGAAGTCATTATTGACTTTATTAAGAGTCAATTATTTATTATTGACAGATAGGTGGAGAATAAAACCTGGTTGACAGGGATTCAAGAGATGAGATGGTGAGTATTGACAACACTTTTTAATTTTATTATAAAGGAGGAGGTATACACACATGGCATATAGAGTTAAGAGAGGGAGTTTATTTTTGTTTTTAAATATGGGGTGAGAATGACCCAGTAGAAGGGGAATATTTGACAGTGCAGTAGAGAGAAGAGGTCATTGTAAAGAAAGATTATTTTATAGTAGGGAGCAAATTTAGCTATACTTCAACTGCTCAAAATTTGATACATCATTTTGTCTATCCAGGTCATAAAGTAGTATGGACTGGGGATGGTGGGAACCTTGAATGAACTTAAAATACCAAAATATTACATCCATATTTCAATCATTATGATTTAAGTTCTGGCAGATTTAAGTCTCTAATTATACTCATATTGGGCTCACATTTGTTCTCATTCCCTTCGATGAATACTAATTTTGTGGGGAACAGTAGTGCAGAATCATCTTAAATAAGGAGAACACTTATTGATTTTTTTTTTTTTTTAGGATTTATTGATTTATCTGAGAGAGAGGGAGAAAGAAAGGGAGGGCAGAAGGAGACACAATCTCAAACAGACTATGCACCAACCGCGGAGTCCGAGTCAGGGCTCCATCTCACAACCCTGAGATCACGACCTGAGACAAAAGCAAGAGTTGGATGCTCAACAGAATGCGCCCCCCCCCCCCCCCCGGGGACGCCTGGGTGGCTCAGTTGGTTAAGCGGCTGCCTTCGGCTCAGGTCATGATCCCAGCGTCCTGGGATCGAGTCCCACATCGGGCTCCTTGCTTGGCAGGGAGCCTGCTTCTCCCTCTGCCTGCCACTCTGTCTGCCTGTGCTCTCTCTCTCTCTCTGACAAATAAATAAAATCTTAAAAAAAAAAAAAAAAGAATGCACCCCCCGGATTTATTTTTAAAAATAATTTTCCATAGGGGTGTCTATGGAGGCTCAGTAGGTTAAGCGTCTGCCTTTGGCTCAGGTCATAATCCCGGGACCCAGTGATCAAGCCCCTGGACAGGCTACATGCTTGGTGTGGAGCCTGCTTCTTCCTCTTCCTCTACCCTCCACTTGTGCACTCTCTCTCAAATAAATAAAATCTTTAAGAAATTTTTTCTATAGATAATCTAAAGTGAAAAATCTACACACAATATTTTGTAGAATGTAACTGTTAAGAATTTGCAAAGTCTAGGAGTAGAGGAGAGGTTAAGTAAAAATTTCAATCAAATTTTACTAGTACAAAAAACTACTTTTAAGATTTCATAAATTTTTTCATAGGTTAATTTATAACCTTTGCATAATACAATATTATGTATTTTCCATCTATACTCCACCCTACATTTTTCTTCTCCTGAACAATCAGTGGTAAAAGAAATAAACTATTTAGATGAAACTTAACAGATTCTCAAAGAAGAGGACTTGATCGAGCTGAGATAAAATAATTTTATAACTATATTTTTACATTTGTATAATGCTTTACACAAAATGCTTTCACATCTTTATGATCTTCATACTGATATGTACAGTAAGCAGGCAAATATTATCACACCCTCACCCACCTCCCACATACTTACACACACTTTACAGATGGAAAAAAACTTAAGTCTTAAAGAGATTAATTGACTTGCTCAGGGGCACAAAACTATGTAAGTGGTTCAACCTGGACGGTAACCAAGTTCTTTCCAATACAAGTCTACTGTTTTCTATCACAACGTATTACCTCACCCAGTGATTAAAGAAAGGTGCCACTGCCTAAGTCTATAAAACTTGACTGTAAAAGCGTCTGCGTTCAGGACTGGATATTTTCACATTCCAACCTATTATAAAATGCTTTGCAGATGCTACAAATGTGCTAACATTCTCACAGAAAAAAAGGAGAAAACACCCACGAAGTCAATGGAGTAAAGAAAACTCAGTATCCAAAGCAGTAGTGATACAATTAATGGTTATTCTCTGCACATAAGATCAATGTTTTTGAACCATTCAACTATCAAACAGATACTTAATACCACTGCAGCCAGAAGAAGATATTTAACAAAGTCAATTCCAGGTAAAAATCACTTATTACCTCTAGAACACATACCAGGTCCTTATCTGAACAACCCTGGAAATCCAGAATGAAATAAGAGTGAATTCTTTTTGCCCATCTCCCCTAAGGTTCAACTCAGCTTCAGATCAACAAATAGTTTCATGACTTGTTTCATCTGGACTTCCTCATGAAGTCCTCTAATATTCTAAGATGAGGAGAGAGAGGGATTCCTTTATCATTCTATCTGCATCCTAAAGCAATACAAAAGTGGGTCAAGAGTCTAACTCTTTAAAAAGAGTACATTCCGTGTGAGATTAAAAGCTTTGTTCTTCCTATCATCAGAACCTGTGTGTCTCTCACCCATATTAAAAGTTCTCCTAGCAGAAATCTAGGTTAATTTCTGAAGCCAAGTCAGGCTTACCTGGGACTCTCAAACTGCAAATATGGCTGCCAGCCCAGTGAGCAATAGCACACAGGAATTGATAGAACCTGGCCTAAGTAGGGAGAGCCATTCATTTCTAGGACCAGAAAAGACTAACCTAAAAATATGTAGTACTTCACTACACATGGTTTGCTTCTTTGAAACAGTATTTGCTACCACAGATACTCTTGTTGCTTCCATTTTTCAGCCAGTATCTATGGACTGACATGCTACATCAGACTTTATTTCCAGTTCCTTCAAGAAAATAAACAGTTGGAAGGAAGGTAAAAAAAAAGACTTAAAATTACTCTGAAGGAAATATGTGATACAATTAATAGTGGTTTGGGACCAACACCCTAAGTAATGAAAATGATCTTTGTCTGGAATATCCCCTGCAAAGTCTGAAATAGAGTAAGATAAACAAGGTGTCTAGGTCACAATATTTAAGGAGGCTCTGAATACACAGGCAGTTCAAGGGCAGGATTGGGACCTGAGAGTGTTTCCTTAAATTCTATACTGTAGGTACCCCACTGCCTCACCAATTCAGAGCCCTGATCCACTGTGAGATATATATATCTATATACATATTCATCAGTAAAATATATATTCATCAAATATATATATATTCATCCACTGTGATATATAAATATGTGTGTGTATACATACACACACACACATATATATGTATGTATGGATATATATATATATGTTCATCAAAGGCATAGTGGAAGATTTTGTGGCTTTAAGAACAACCTAAGCAGAATTTGAAGTTTGAAATCCTGATCACATTCATCATGACCATCTTCTGAATGAGAGGCTTGACATTTTGCACATATTCTGAAAAATGACAACTGCACATATCTTTAGAAAAAGGAAAAGTTTATAGTGTAAATGGAAAAGTTTAGTGTTTATGGAGAGATTTCCACTTTGAACATGAAGGACAAAGAAGGCCTGGAATTATTCTTCTGTCTCAACACACTAGAAACTAGACAAAATATAGGAAACAACTGTTTTCAAACACTGAACAAAGGCGACACAGGACTGTGATCCCGGACTACTGCTCATAAAGGGCAATAAATTAGAGAAACCTCTAGTTTTCCACCTGGAGGTAACTCCCAGGCACTGGTACAGAGAAGTCTGATAACCCCAAAAGAATCCAGCACTATTACTGAGTTAAAAAGACACAGATCAAAGTTTAGAGAGGCCAAGGCGGCTAGAGTTGTGTGTGTGGGTGTAGGATAGAGACTAACTGAGAGGAGAGATCTACACAAAGAAAGAGGTCCAAAAAAATGCCTGAGGGTTTTATTGGATCTTAGCTGAATACAATTTGTACATGTAGAAAGTGAAACTGCAAGAGGCCAGGCAAAATCAAAATCAAACTCTAAGGAGAGAATATTACCAGGAAGCTGTTAGATAAAAATTGTCAGAGCTCACAAAGGGCCGGGAATTGTTAAAGTTTCCCCTATCCAAAAATGGAAAGATCTTGCTGAATACGGAAGCCACCAGTGACCCCAGAAGGGCCATGCCTTAGAAGTGAGGTTAATTTGGTCTTACACCACAGGGGTGCCTGGGTGGCTCAGTTGGTTAAGCATCTGCCTTAGGCTTAGGTCATGATCTCAGGGTCCTGGGATCGGACCCCTCATCAGGCTCCCTGCTCAGTGAGGGTCTGCTTCTCCCTCTCTCTCTCAAGTAAATAAATAAAATACTTAAAAAAAAAAAAATAAATAAATTAGTCCTAAATTGTAAAGGCAATTCTGGGTTTGCCCTGAAACTGCTTTAAAAAAGACATAAAAGGACCAAACTTACCTGCAAGTAACTTAGCAGTTTACCATAAAAATTCTGACATTCTTTAATGTAATACAGCAAATTCCAGCAAACATAAAACAAAGATGAGCATACAATAATCAAAAATATAATAATCATAAAATAATAAAAAACTATTTTAAAAAACTGGACAAAAATGGGTTTATGAATAAACAATAAAATGTGACCCATGAACTAGAAAACCATAGCCAGTATTAATAGAACCAGAAATGAAAGAGAGGAGCAAATCAGATGAAGATATGAGAACAGCTAAAATTGATACGTTTCCTCAATAACATAATAAAGTATTTGAATATAATGAGGAGACAAGGAAACCTATAAAAACAAATCAAATGGAACATCTAGAGATGAAAAATATAATATCTGAAATAAAAATATCATTGGAAGGGATTTATAGTAGATAAGCCACTATAGAAGTAAACCTGGATACCAAAGAATACTACTATTCAAAAAAGGAGAGCGGGGTAACAAAGATGTTCCCCTTCCCTAAATGAACAGACTCAGTGACCTGTGGGATAGTATCAGCAGTCTAACATAACTGAAGCATGAAAACAAAAGAGGTAGAGCAATGTCGGAAAAAATAATGGCTGAGAAAATTTCAATTTGTTCAATACCTCAAATTCACAGTTCCAAGAAGTCCAAGGAATCCCACACAGGATAAACACAAAAACACATTCACATGTACACATAAAGTACCTCATAAACCAATTACTGAAAACAGTGATGAAACATCTTAAAAGCAGCAGGAGGAAAAAGGTACATTACACAAAACGGAACAAAGAATTACCACAAATTCCTCCTCAGAAGGCATCCAAGCCAGAAGACAACAATAAAATCTAGCAAAAAGGTAAAAAACAAAGTGACCTACTATGCAGAAGAGAATTAACATACCAAGCTCAAGCATGCTATCCTTAGAAAACATTCTCTAATACAGGTGGTTTACTGTACCTAATGTGTTTGTGTAAACAATATGATTTATGCTAACCACCTACTTTCCTTCTGGGATACTGGTATTTTGGTGCATGCTAGGCAGAGGATGCTCATGTGACCAACTCTCAATAAAAACTTTGGACAGAGTCTCTAATGGGCTTCTCTGTTAGACAACATTTTTCATGTGCTGACACAATTCATTGTTAAGAGAATTAAACATATTCTGTGTGACTCCACTGGGAGAAGACTCTTAGAAGACTCTTGTGCTTTGTTTTCTCCAGACTTTACTCACGTACCTTTTCCCTTTGCTAATTTGGTCTTGCATCCTTTCACTGTAATAAATCCTGAGTATAACTATATACCCAGTCCTGAGAATTCTCCTAGCAAACCACCAAATCTGAAGGTAGTCCTGGAGACTCTTAATACACTAAAATCTAGTACCAGAAAAAATATCTTTCTGAAATGTTGATAAGATACTTTTTAGACAAATAAAATTGCAAGGCTTTGTCACCAGCAGACTTGTACATTAAAAAAATGAGAAATAATTTCTGCAGAAAACTGATAAAAACATAAATCTATACAAAGAAATGAAGAGCACTAAAATGAGTAAATATGTGAATAAATATAAAATAGATTTTCCTTATTTTATTTTTAAAATATTTTATTTATTTATTTGACAGGGAGAGAGATCACAAGTAGGCAGAGAGGCAGGCAGAGAGAGAGAGGGAAGCAGCCTCCCCGCTGAGCAGAGAGCCTGATGTGGGACTCGATCCCAGGACCCTGAGATCATGACCTGAGCCGAAGGCAGAGGCTTAACCCACTGAGCCACCCAGATGCCCAGATTTTCCTTATTTTAAAAGAATAATCTATTATGGGGTTTGTAAAATATATAGAAGTAAAACATATGACAACATTTGGAAAAGTGATGGGATAAGGGAAAAATATACTGTGCTTAAAGTCACACATTTTACATGAAGTGATAGATTATTTGTAGGAAGACTACGGTAAGTTAAAGGTGCTTATTATAACCATGTCAACCACTGAAAAAGAAAAAATTGTTATTGTTCATAAGGCAATAGTGAAGATAAAATCATATACTAAATGTACTCAATTTAAAAGATGGTAAGAGTAAAAAAAGTAAAGAGATGGGAAAAAGGAAACAAATAGCAAGATGGCAGACACAAGCCCAATCACATTATATAACACCTGACTGAAAGGGAGAGATTATCAAATTGTATAAAATATTGTCTAAAAGAAATCTACCTTAAATATAAAAAACAAAAAGGTTAAAATTAAAGGATTATAAAAACATACCAGGCTACCACTAATCAATAAAGAGCTGGAATAGGGGCGCCCGGGTAGCTCAGTGGGTTAAAGCCTCTGCCTTTGGTTCAGGTCATGATCCCAGGGTTCTGGGATCGAGCCCCACGTTGGGCTCTCTGCTCAGCAGGGGGCCTGCTTCCTCCTCTCTCCCTGCCTACTTGTGATCTCTGTCTGTCAAATAAATAAATAAAATCTTTAAAAAAAGAGCTGGAATAGCTCTCTTAATATCAGATAAAGTATATTTCATAACTAAAACTATTATCAAAGATAAAAAGGATCATCTCATAATGATAAAGGAATCAATTTAATCATAAAGACGTAAGAATTCTAAACCAAACAGCTTCAAAATACATAAAGCAAAACTGATAAAATTGCAAGGAAAATCCACAATTATTGTCAGTGATTTCAACACTACTGTCTCAATATGTGATAGAACAAGTACACAGAAAATGAGTAAGGATATAGCAGACTTGAGCAATACTATCAACCAACTTGATCTAACTGAATTTAAAGAACATTCCACCAACAGCAGAATATACATTATTTTCAAATACACACAGAACCATTATCCAAGAGACTATATTCTGAGCCACAAAACCATTCTCAATAATTTAAGAAGTTTAAATCATTAAAAAAATTCTATTATCACAAAGGAATTAAATTAGAAATTAAAATCTGAACATCTTCAAAATCCCCAAACATCTAGAAACATCTGTATCTTAAAAAAGTCTGAAATCAACGACCTAAGATTCCACCTTAAGAAATTAGTAAGAGAAGAGCAAAATAAACCTAAACAGTAAATAAATGTTCTCTCCTTTTCTGTAAAAAAAAAAAGTAAGCAGAAGAAGAGGGGTGTGCAGGGGGGTCAGGAATAAGGAGAATAAAAGGTTAGGACAACAAAACAGAAAACAGGTGGAAAAAAGCTAATTTTTTGAGATTAATAAAATGTAAAATGGTAAAGACACTTTAGAAGACAGTTTGGCAGTGTCTTATAAAACAAAACTTTTTTTTTTTTTTAAAGATTTTATTTATTCATTTGACAGAGAGAGACAGCACAAGCATGGGGAGGAACAGGCAGAGAGGGAGAGGGAGAAGCAGGATGGGGGGCTGGATCCCAGGACCCTGGGATCAAGATCTGAACTGAAGGCAGTCTAAGCCACCCAGGTGCCCCATAAAAATAAAACATATTCTTATACAATCCAATTGACCCAAATAAGTTGAAAATGTATCCCTACACCAAAACCTGGACATTAATATTTATATAAGCCTTATTTATAATTGTCAAAACTTGAGGGGTGCCTGGGTGGCTCAGTCAGTTAAGCATCTGCCTTCAGCTCAGGTCATGATCTTAAGGTCCTGAAATGGAGCCCGACATCCAGCTCCATGCTCAGCAGGAAGTCTGCTTCTCCATCTCCCTCTGCCTCTGCCCCAGTGGCTCGTGTGCACTCTTTAATAAGCGAATAAATTTTTTTTTGTAATAAGTGAATAAAATCTTTAAACAAAACAGAACAAAAACTTGCAAGCAACCAAGATGTCCTTCAGTAGCTAACTGGGTAAACTGTGGAACATCCATACAATGGAATATTCTTCACGGCTTTAAAAAGAGCTATCAAGGGGCGCCTGGGTGGCTCAGTGGGTTAAAGCCTCTGCTTTCAGCTTGGGTCATGATCCCAGGGTCCTGGGATCGAGCCCCACGTCAGGCTCTCTGCTCCGTGGAGAGTCTGCTTCTTCCTCTCTCTCTCTGCCTGCCTCTCTTGCCTACTTGTAATCTCTGTCAAATAAATAAATAAAATCTTAAAAAAAAAATAAGAATAAAAATAAAAAGAGCTATCAAGCCATGACAAGACATGGAGGAAATATAAATGCATATTACTAAGTAAAGGAAACCAATGTGAAAAGACATATGACATTCTGGAAAAGCCAAAACTATGCCAGGAGTTGGGGGAGGGAGAAATGAACAGGCACTGCACACAATTTTTAGGGCCGTCAAACTACTCTATACAATGCTATAATGGTGACTATAGGTCATTTTTTTTTAAAGATTTTATTCATTTATTTGACAGACAGAGATCACAAGTAGGCAAGAGAGGCAGGCAGGGAGAGAGAGGAGGAAGCAGGCTCTCTGCGGAGCGGAGAGCCCGATGTGGGGCTCGATCCCAGGACCCCGGGATCATGACCTGAGCCAAAAGCAGAGGCTTTAACCCACTGAGCCACCCAGGGGCCCCAATGGTGAATATAGGTCATTAAACATTTGTCCAAATGTACTTTCCACTCAACTTTGCTGAGAACCTAGAACTACTCTAAAAAACAAAGTCTGTTTTAAAAAATTTTCAGGGGCACCTGGGTGGCTCAGTCATTAAGTGTCTGCCTTCAGCTCAGGTTGTGATCCGAGGGTCCTGGGACAGAGCCCACATTGGGCTTCGTGCTCAACAGGAAGCCTGTTTCTCCCTCTCCCACTCCCCTGCTTATGTTTCCTCTCTCACTGTGTCCCTCTCTGTCAAATAAATAAATAAAATCTTTTGGGGTGCCTGGGTGGCTCAGTGGGTTAAAGCCTCTGCCTTCGGCTCGGGTCATGATCCCAGGGTTCTGGGATCGAGCCCCACATCGGGCTCTCTGCTCAGCCGGGAGCCTGCTTCCTCCCTCTCTCTCTGCCTGCCTCTCTGACTACTTGTAATCTCTGCCTGTCAAATAAATAAATAAAATCTTTAAAAAAATAAAATAAAATAAATAAATAAATAAATAAATAAAATCTTTTAAAAATAAAAAATAAAAGAAAATTTTAAGTCCATGAAACCAAATGCTGGTTCTTTGATATAACTAAAACTGAGAAACCTCTAGCCAGACTAATCAGGAGGAAAAAAAGGAAAAAAGGCAAAACACCAATATCAGAAATAGGAAAAAAAAAAAAAAAAAGAAAGAAAGAAATAGGAGAGAGAAATTATAAACATTAGAAGAATAAGGGAGGGCACGTGGGTGGCTTAGTTAGTTGAGCAGCAAATGCCTTCAGCTTGGGTCATGATCCTGGGTTCTTGGGATCAAGTCCCACATTGGGCTCCCCCTACTCTGTTGGAAGCCTACTTCTCCCTCTCCCTCTGCCTGCTGCTCCCCCTGCTTGTGCGGTCAAATAAATGAATAAAATTTTTAACAAATGAATGAATGAGTGAAGGGAATGTTATAAACAATTCTATGTCAATAAATTTAACAACTCAGATGAAATAGATAAATTCCTTGAAAGACAAACTACCAAAGCTCACTTAAGAAGAAATAAACAGAATAATCCCATTATTAGTTAAAGAAATTGAAATTGTAGTTTAAAATCTTTCCATAGACAGAACTCCAGGCCCAACTGACTTCATTGGTGAATTCTACCTAAAATATAAGTAAGAAATAATACCAAACCTAAAAAACATCCAGAAAATTGAAAAGGAAGGTGGGAATACTTCTTGACTCATTCTACAAGGCCATCATTGTCCTGATATCAAAACCAAAGGCATCCTAAGAAAACTACAGACCAAATCTCTCATGAATACAGACACAAAAATTCTTAACATTTCTGTAAATCAAACCCAACAATACATAAAAAGCATAATGCATCATGACCAAGTGGTGTTTTTATGAGAAAAGCAAAATTGGTTTACCAGTTAAAAATGAATTGTTAAAAAAGCCTTTATATAAGATTCTATCCTTTAATGTAGAATACATGTTCTCATTTTTTTATTCTTCATACACTCACGTTAACACTTTTCTTCATTTGCAAGAATAAAATCTTCCTCAAAAAAAAAAAGATGTAATAATTACATGAAAGCAGTCTAAGAAATGTAATGAAGGGACAAGCGAGACAGGGGGGAGAGTGTGATTGATTCCTCCATTGCAGTAATTGTGAGGTTACTTAGTCTCTAAATTTCAATGTTTTCTTGTACAAAATGGGGACACTAATACTCTCCCATCAGGTTGAAGGAAGAATAAAGTGCATAAATATTAGGTACTTGGTATGCTTGTACATAGTAACAAAGTCAACATACGTTAGTTCCTTTTTCCTTCCGAAATCTATAAGCAATATTTCTCATATAAAAAAGGCAAATTACAGAGCTGGTCTTCTCATTTAGAACCACATCCAACATGACAGAGAACAGCAACTAGGTCAAAACAAAAAGGTAAATGATGTCAATTCAAGAAGCATCTATGTTTTCAGATTTTAATGTAATAAAATACAGAAACTATATTTAACATAGCTTATTAATATATTTGGATTCCACTTGTACATTAACCTAAGTCATGATGACTATATTAAATAGTATTTTAAAAGTCAAATTCCTCACATCACCTTAATTTCATTCAACACCAAAGAGGAATTTCTGCTTATTAGAGTTCTCAGCAATGAAATGCAAATCTCCTTTGGCAATAACAATCAAACTTCACCTGCATTTCTGTGGGAGACCTCAGGGTTCTTCAAAAGGATAATGTCCCAAAGAAGGAAAAAGTGCATTTGAGAAAAGTCAATAACTGGAATAAATAAATAAATAAATAAATAAATAAATCCATCAACCCTGCAAGCAACATAAAGCACTACAGCTTACATTTACTCTATGGCTGCTATCTTGAAAAACAGCTTTAACCAAGGCAAAATTCTGAAGTGAAAAAATTGTAGGTAATGCCTGAAAAGTTGCTACTAGGATACACTTAGTAGAACCAAGCATTCAAACAACTGTTTACAATAAAACATCTTTTACTCATGGAGTATCTATTTTCAAAAAAGCTGCACACACCTTTATCTTCTACTGATAGCTCTTGAATACTCAAAACCAAGGATCAACTATTTTTTAGGACCAGAATCTTCTGTTATTTAGGTTTTCTCCCTTTAAATGCCCACTCTTTAATTAGTGTAAAAATTAAGACAATTTAAAATTGTTATTCCACACTTCTCATATTTCTTTCACATCATTTTATTTGACTCCTATAAGTACAACTTCACGAGAAGATATTTCATCTTAGAGAGAAGACAGCTGAAGGTCTGAGAGATGAAGTGATTTGCCCATGATCACACATAACTGGAAAGCAGTGAAGCTAGAATTAATTAGAATCCTATTCACAACCCAACTCACTTTCTACTTTATCACAATGCTCCAGGCAATTTTTGAAGAGAAAGGAGATACAAATCAAATCACTGAAGTCTCTATGTAAATGGCAACTAAGTCAATTATCTGGAGGTGAAAAGGGTTAAAAATTATTGGTTACAAGGAAAAAGAGATTCAAATTTGCCAACTATCTCCAATCTTTTCACTATTTCAATATTCCCTTTTTAAAGAAAGGAATGCTTACTAATTGCTGTATTGCTTTATATGATAGAAAGCTTTGAACATGGGCAATTAAATCAGTAAAATATGACTAAGCATATTTTGACTCATTATAAAAGTCTACCAGAAAAAGAATGAATAAGAAACCTCAGAGCACTAGGACACAACCAAAGCAGACACTGTGACTGCTCCAATATCCATTCCACAACTCTAAGTGGCAGCAACTAGGAAAACTGACTTCAGCTCACCCTCACTGCCAGAAATTCAGAAATAAGGGCAATCATGCCAAAGAGACACGAGGAAAAGTTTTCTGGTAGCTTCTGGTTAAGTTTGTCCTTTCTGTCCAGAGGAAGCTGTGGGGTGTCCCACTGGATGTGGGGGGGGGCACTAAACATGGGGCACTCTGATTGGGCAGAGGCTGATGTCTCTGGTGGTAAAAGAATTCACCCAAGGGAGAGCAAAGGAGACGAAAGTTCACTGAATTCAAGGGAGCAGCAGGCAGGACAGCAACAAAGATTGTCTATGGCTAGGCAGCAGTAAGTGCAGAGTGAGGGAGTTATGCAGACATACAGAATTTTCCTTTCTTTGGTAAACTTAGAAACTGTGCCTGGGGGGCGCCTGGGGGGCTCAGTGGGTTAAGCCTCTCGGCCTTCTGCGCTCAGGTCATGACCTCAGGGTCCTGGGATCGAGCCCCGCATCTCCCCGCATCATCTCCCCAAATCAGGCTCTCTGCTCAGTGGGGAGCCTGCTTCCCCTTCTCTCTCTGCCTACTTGTGATGTCTCTATCAAATAAATAAATAAAATCTTTTAAAAAAAGGAAGGAAGGAAGGAAGGAAGGAAGGAAGGGAAAGAAGGGAAGAAGCTGTACCTGGTTGTAACTGGCCAGTTAGGGCCTATGGTTATTTTGAGGTAGGCTGCTTATTGAGCCTGTTTGCAAGGCCTGTTTGCGTTTAGCTCAGTGGTCACCTGGGGCCCTTTTATCTTATTCAGGTTTCCATTGCTCGAACTTGTTGCCTAAAAGCAGCCTCTACAGATGCCAGACTTTTCTTCCTTGTATAACATATGGTTCCTTCATGGCAACCATCATACAACTACAGAGAAAGTCCTTCCTTGGCATAAAGCCAGTATTATGGAACCTAACGTAGAACAATGCAAAGAATCTGAATTCTTGGGATGCCTGGGTGGCTCAGTCGTTAAGCATCTGCCTTCTGCTCAGGTCATGATGCCATGGTCCTGGGATTGAGCCCCACACTGGGCCCCCTGCTCAACAGGAAGTCTGCTTCTCCCTCTCCCACTCCCCCCTGCTTGTGTTCCCTCTCTTGCTGTGTCTCCTTCTGCCAAATACATAAATAAAATTAAAAAAAAAAAAAAAAGGATCTGAATTCTTGGTGTCTTCAGTAGGGTAGTGAAGAGCTAATCCTGAAGACTACTGTCCTTTAACACTGCCAGTTATGTTAAGACAAAAAACCTCCTTGTTACATATTTGGAATGGGCCTTTGATACTCAGAGCCAAAAGAAGCCGAGCTGAAACAGACACTGAGATAATAAATACATCTAGCTGATGAATTACAAAAGATGCTTAAGAACTAAAATGAGCTTCTGGATTTCTAAAAAAATATTTAAGAACACTTATTCTATTAGCAGGTTATTTCTTTAGTTAGTTAGTTAGGATTTTATTTATTTATTTGACAGAGAGAGGGAACACAAGCAGGGGGAGTGGGTGAGGGAGAAGCAGGCTACCCGCTGAGCAGTAAGCCAGAAGCAGGGCTCGATCCCAGGACCTTGGGATCATGACCTGAGCCAAAGGCAGACCTTAGCCACTGAGCCACCCTGGGATCATGGCCTGAGCTAAAGGCATGACCTTAGCCACTGAGCCACCCAGACACCCCAGCAGGTAATTTAGATGTAGTAATATAAAATGAAAAAAGAAAATAGAATTTTGGAAAAGCAATGTAACAACTCCATGCTTATATTTTATAACTAAAACATTTATAATTAATAAACATTTTAATTAATAATTTTATAATTAATATTTTCTCTGACTTGGATATTCCTGGAAGAGCTGGAGGGAGGCAGAGTCCATGAGGGGGAGAGGTATCATTATTTTGCACTGTATGCCCAACAGCTAAAATTGAGGAGGTGTTTGGGAAGCTGCAACAAAAATCACTATTAATGGTTCAGGATCAGTCTTGGTCTTGGGAACCAACTATTGATTTCAGTCTTGGGTCTGATGTTCATTTTTATGAAAAATTTCTGGATGCTAAAATACAGAAAATACTTGTTAATTCTAAGTGCTACTAAAAGGAGTAAGTCTACAAAAACGCTGTTAAAAAGAAAACTACAGGCCCAAAATGGCATCACTTGGGCAAGGCAAAGAACCAAACCAGGGTTTTAACCCCTAACCTAACTGCAGTTTCAACTTCCCACAGAAATGTAAGTCTTAACATGTCCATCAGGAATTTTTTGATAAGCACCAGTGCGGTAATCTCTCACATGAACTCTCTCCATCCCCCAAAGAAAGATGAGGAAATCCACCTAATAATACCTCTTGCCCTTCTACCTAAGGGAAGGTGATCTTGTCTGGAATAATCCTTTCTTTTCTTTCACTAATAACTTTCTTGCCCCACCTCCTTCCTATAAAAAAACTTCCAGTTTGTGCAGACCCTTGGAGCTCCCCTCTACTTGCTAGATAAGATGTTGCCTAATTCATAAATCACTTAATAAAGCCAATTAGATCTTCAAATTTACTCAGTTCAATTTTGTTCTTTGACAATATCAAACAAGGATACACTTAAATTCCTAAACAGCACTGTAATTTCTGTTCTCCAACACTGGGTACCTTCTAAGCCTCTGTTTATGATATTCTCTATTTGAGATGTTCTTCATCCCCTCAACTGGCTAAAATGATTCTTGCTCTAACCATCACTAGGCTCTCCCTTACCATGTTTTCCCAGAATCTTTCTTTAAAAGTATAAGGAAAAGGAAATGAGAGGGAAACAAAATAGTACACTAGAAAAAATAAATGCAGAGGAAGGGAGTAATGGAGGAACTGAAGAACAAAAGGGATACATATTTTTTTTAAGATTTTATTTATTCATTTGACAGACAGAGATCACAAGCAGGCAGAGAGGCAGGCAGAGAGAGAGGGGGAAGCAGGCTCCCCACTGAGCAGAAAGCCCGAAGAGGCGCAGGATCCCAGGACTCTGGGATCATGACATGAGCCCAAGGCAGAGGCTTTAACCCACTGAGCCACCCAGGCGCCCCAGGGATACATATTTTATTAAAAAGCCCTTCCCTATAGTTACTTTAAATGTAAAGAGTTTAATTCCTCAATTAAAAAGCAGAGATTGGGGATGCCTGGGTGGCTTAGTCAGTTGAGTGTTTGCCTTAGGCTCAGGTAATGATCCCAGGGTCCTGGGGTTGAACCCCACATCAGGCTCCCTGCTCAGCAGAGAGTCTGCTTCTCCCTCTCCCTTTGCTGCTCTCCCTGCTTGTGTATGCACTCTCCCTCTCACTCTCTGTCAAATAAATAAAATCTTAAAAAAAAAAAAAAAAAGCAGAGATTGGTAGAAAGGATTTTAAAAGATGACTCTACAAGACACTCATTCTGGATCCAGAGAATCAAAGAGGCTAAAAGCAAAAAAATGAACAAAGACATTCCTTACAAACAGTAACCAAAAGAGAGCTAAAGTGGTTATATTTATAACAAACAAAATAAGGATTAATTCTTTAAAATTTATTTGAGAGAAAGAGTGAAAGCAAGAGAGTACAAGTGAGGTGGCAGAGGAGGAGGGGTAAAGAGAGAGGGAGAGTGAGAATCCCAAGCAGACTCCAGGCTGACCACAAAGCCCCACTCAGGGCTCCATCTCTCGAACCTGGGATCATGACCTGAACCAAAACCAAGAGTTGGATGCTTAACTGACTGAGTCACAAAGACACCCCAGACAAAATAGACTAAGTCAAAAATAGTCACAAGAGACAAAGGAAGATATTATACACTGATAAAAGGTAAATCCAGCATGAAAATATATCAAATATAAACATGTGCACCTAACAACAGACCCTCAAAATATATAAAGCAAAAACTAACAGAACTGGAGAAACATTCTATAGTAATAGCTGGATACTTCAATATCCCACTTTCAGTAGAAAAACCAGGCAGGTAATCAGTTAAGGAAATAGAAGACTTAAGCAAAACTATAAGCCAACCAGACCTAATAGATAAACACAGAACATGCCACTCAACAGCACAACAGGGCATTCTGGAATATTCTTCCGAAGTTCACATGAACACTTCCTTTTTTTTTTTAAATGATTTTACTTATTTATTTGACAGAAAGAGCACAAGCAGGGGGAGCACCAAGCAGAGGGAGATGGAGAGAGAGAAGTAGGCTCCCTGCTGAGCAGAGTGCTGGATGTGGGGCTCAATCCCAGAACTCTGGAAATCAAGTCCTGAGCTGAAGGCAGACACTTAACTGAATGAGCCACCCAGGTGCGCCGCATATGAACACTTTCAAGATAAACCATAGGTTAGGCTACATACAAAAGTAAGTCTCAATAAATTTAAGAGACTGAAATCATACAAAGTATATTCTCCAGACACAACAGAATAAAATTAAACTCAGTAATAGAAGGAGAACTAGAAAACTATAGATACGTGGAAATTAACAAGCTCTTAAACAGACTCAGTTATTGCAAACATCTACAGGAAAAAAAAAAAGTTTTCAAGTCAGCAATCTAACTAAGGAACTAGAAAAAGAAGAGCAAACTAGTAAAAGAAAGTAAATAATAAAGATAAGAGTCCAGATAAATTAAATAGAGAATATAAAGACAACAGAGAAAATCAGGAAAACCAAAAGTTGGTAGTTGAAAAGATAAAATGACAAACTTTTAGCTAGACTAACTAAGAAAATACAGAGAAGACTCAAACTACTAAAATTAGAAATGAACACGGGACATTACCACTGACTTTAAAGAAATAAAAAGGATCATAAAAGAATACTATGAACAGGGCACCTGGGTGGCTCAGTGGGTTAAGCTTCTGCCTTTGGCTCAGGTCATGATTTCAGGGTCCTGGTATTGAGTCCCACATCGGGCTCTCTGCTCAGCAGGGAGGCTGCTTCCTTCTCTCTCTCTCTGCCTGCCTCTCTGCCTACTGGTGATCTCTCTCTGTCAAATAAATGAATAAAATCTTGGAAAAAAAAAGGATACTATGAACAAATGAACATCAACAAATGAGATAATCTAGATGAGATGCACAAATTCCTAAAAGACATGATCTACTGATCTATAACAAGAGACTGAATGAGTAATCAAAAACCTCCCAAAGAATTAACACCAAACCTTTTTGACTCTAGCACAAAAATTGAAGGAATACTTCCTAACTCATTTTAAGATACAAACATTGCCTTGATACCAAACCCAGACAAAGATACAAGAAAACTATCAATGCCCCTTTTAAACAGATGCAAAAATCTTCAACAAAATACTAGTAAATGTAATCCAGCAGCATATTAAAAAGACTATATGCTTTGAGCAAGTAGTATTTATTCCAAGACTGCAAAGGTAGTTAAAGACATGAAAATAAATCAATGTAGTACATCCTATTAATACAACGAAGGGAGGAAAACATGATAATCTCAGTTAATGTAAAAAAGGCATGACAAAATCCAACACCCTTTCATTAAAAAAAAAAAAGAATGCTCAAAGTAGGGGAAAAAAGCTTTCTCACTAAGATCAAGAACAAGATTATTTAAACACTGTACCAGAAATTCCAGTCAGAGCAATGAGGCAAGGCAAAATACATAAAAGACACCCAAATTGGAAAAAAAGAAGTAAAACTATGTACATAGAAAATCTTAAAAGACTCTACAAGAAAAATCATTAGAGCTAATAAAATTCAGGAAAGTTGTGGAATGTAAGATCAACACATAAAAATCAGCTGTATTTCTACACATTAGCAAAGAACAATCTGAAGAGGAAAGTAAGAAAACAATGTCACTTGCAACAGCATCAAAAAGAAAAAAACAGTTAGGAATAAATTTAACCAAGGAACTCTAAGGCATGTACACCGCAAGGGACAAAAGACTGCTGAAAGAAATTATTAAAGACCTAAATCAATGGAAAGACATCACATGTTCATAGGCTGGAAGACTTAAAACTGTGGTGATAAAATGTACTAGAAATAGATAGTGTCAATGGTTGTACAACATTGTTAATGTATTAAATTTCACTTATTTATACACTTAAAAATGTTAAATTTTATGTTATGCAAATTTTACCACAATTATTTCTAAAAGACTCAGAACTGATACAAATATTAGAATTAGCATACAAGGACATTAAAATAGTCATTATAACCACATTCCACATGTTAAAAACTTAAGGACATGGAAGATTTTTTAAAAATGGAAATATTAGACATGAAAAGTAGAAGGACTTCATCACAAGCAGACCTACATTTTTTAAATGTTAAAGGAAATTCTTTAGCCAAAAGGAAAATCCATATACAAATATGGATCTACATAAAGGAATGAAAAACACCAGAAGTGATCATTTGAAGGGTAAATATTTAAGATTTTGTTTTATTATTTAAACCTCTTTAAAAGATAACTGTTTAAAAAAAACAACAACAATGTAATGAGGTTTTATAACATGTATAAGTAAAATGGATCACAACAATGGCATAAAGGCTAAGAAAAAAGAGTATGGAAGTATATACACTTTTGTACGGTTCATAATACTATACATAAAATGACATTATCTTTGAAAGTAATGAAATGAGGGGCGCCTGAGTGGCTCAGTGGGTTAAGCCTCCACCTTGGGCTCAGGTCATGATCCCAAGGTCCTGGGATCGAGCCCCGCATCGGGCTCTCTCTCAGCGGGGAGCCTGCTTCCCTCTCTCTCTCTCTCTGCCTGCCTTTCTGCCTACTTGTGATCTCTGTCAAATAAATAAATAAAATCTAAAAAAAAAAAAAAAGTAGTGAAATGAAGGATGTATACTATAGACATTTATATACTGTAAATCTAAGCCACCACTAAAATAACCAAACAGGCAGTTACAGCTAATAAGGCAACTGATGTGATAAAACAGAATCATAGAAAATACTCAACTAAGCCAAAAGAAGACAGAAAAAAGAAGGAACAAAGCACAGGACAAATGCAAGTAACAAGATGACAGACTCAAACACAACATCAACAATCACATCAGGCACACAGACGTACCTCCTACTGCACTTCACAGATACTGTTTTTTACAAACTGAATGTTTGTGGCAACACTGTTGAGCAAGTCCATCAGTGCCATTTTCCCAACAGCATTAGCTCACTTCATGTGTCCCTGTAACATTTTGGTAATTCTCACAGTATTTCAAGCTTTTTTATTATTATTCTATGTTATGGTGATCTGTGAAGAATCATTACAACACTGAAAGCTCAGATGATGGTTACCAACTTTAGCAATCAAGTACTTTTAAATTAAGTTATGTTTACTGTTCTTTTAGACATAATACTATTGCACACTTAATTGCACACTTAAGAGAGTATATACGATAGTATAAACATAACTTTTGTACACACTGGGAAAGCAAAAAATTCACGTGACACACTTTATTCCAATATTCACTTCACTGCAGCAGTCTGGTACTGAACTCACACTATCTCCAAGGTATGCCTGTATATGATCTACAGTCTCTACTTAAAAGACAAGATAAAAAAAAAAAAAAAAGACAAGATATTATCAAACTGGATTAAAAAACGTGATCCAACTAGAAGCTGCCCATAAGAAACACTTTAAACATGAAGACACGGGGCACCTGGGTCACTCAGTCAGTTAAGCGTCCGACTCTTGATTTCAGCTCAGGTCATGATCTCAGGGTCCTGGGATTGAGCCCTATATCCAGCTCTGCACTCGGCAGGGAGTCTGCATGAGGCTTCTCTCTCTCCCTCTTCCCCCTACTTGCGCTTTCTCTCTCTCAAACAAATAAACCTAAATAAATAAATGAATAAACAAAGAAGGCAACACAAGTAGGTTAAAAATAAAAAGATGGAAAAAGATATATGAAAAAATACTGGAAAGGTCAGGAACACGCCAGGGATGTCCATTATCACCACTGCTATTCAACAAAGTACTAGAAGTCCTAGCCTCAGCAATCAGACAACAAAAAGAAATTAAAGGCATCCACATCGGCAAAGAAGAAGTCAAACTCTCACTCTTTGCAGATGATATGATACTCTATGTGGAAAACCCAAAAGACTCCACTACAAAACTGCTAGAACTTGTACAGGAATTTAGTAAAGTGTCAGGAAATAAAATCAATGCACAGAAATCAGTTGCATTTCTCTACACCAACAACAAGACAGAAGAAAGAGAAATTAAGGAGTCGATCCCATTTACAATTGCACCCAAAACTATAAGATACCTAGGAATAAACCTAACCAAAGAGAATAAAAATCTATACTCAGAAAACTATAAACTACTCATGAAAGAAATTGAGGAAGACACAAAGAAATGGAAAAATGTTCCATGCTCCTGGATTGGAAGAACAAATATTGTGAAAATGTCTATGCTACCTAAACCAATCTACACATTTAATGCAATCCCTACCAAAATCCCACCCATCTTTTTCAAAGAAATGGAACAAATAATCCTAACATTTATATGGAACCAGAAAAGACCTCGAATAGCCAAAGGAATATTGAAAAAGAAAGCCAAAGTTGGTGGCATCACAATTCCGGACTTCAAGCTCTATTAAAAAGCTGTCATCATCAAGACAGTATGGTACTGGCACAAAAACAGACACATAGATCAATGGAACAGAATAGAGAGCCCAGAAATAGACCCTCAACTCTATGGTCAACTAATCTTCAATAAAGCAGGAAAGAATGTCCAATGGAAAAAAGACAGCCTCTTCAATAAATGCTGTTGGGAAAATTGGACAGTCACTTGCAGAAAAATGAAATTGGACCATTTCCTTACACCACACGCGAAAATAGACTCAAAATGGATGAAGGACCTCAATGTGAGAAAGGAATCCATCAAAATCCCTGAGGAGAACACAGGCAGCAACCTCTTCGACCTCAGCCGCAGCAACATCTTCCTAGGAACATCGCCAAAGGCAAGGGAAGCAAGGGCAAAAATGAACTATTGGGATTTCATCAAGATCAAAAGCTTTTGCACAGCAAAGGAAATAGTTAACAAAACCAAAAGACAACTGACAGAATGGGAGAAGATATTTGCAAACGACTATCAGATAAAGGGCTAGTGTCCAAAATCTATAAAGAACTTAGCAAACTCAACACCCAAAGAACAAATAATCCAATCAAGAAATGGGCAGAGGACATGAACAGACATTTCTGCAAAGAAGACATCCAGATGGCCAACAGACACATGAAAAAGTGCTCCACATCACTCGGCATCAGGGAAATACAAATCAAAACCACAAT